>CAAKHG010003656.1:1201-11498 GCA_901007715.1 Dactylopterus volitans
ATATTCAGCTTCTGAGGCTCTCACCTGGAACTGTGAGTAGAACACACACACACACACACACACACACGCACACACACACACACACACACACACACACGCGCGCGCGTGCGCGCGCATAAACACGCATGCACATACGCACACACATACACACACACACACACACACAGAATTAATTCTTTGAATTTGTCATTCATGAACCCTCAAATTTTGTTCTTTGTAAACTATAGCCATGTTTTTTTTCCTCTGGCTCACCTTCAATTGATGCCATTTCTCAATTTCCTGTTTGTTCTTCAGGACCAGAGCTTCATACTCTTCCCTCAGTTCCTCCAGGATCTTGTCCAGATTCACAGACGGGGCACTGTCCACCTCCACATTGACAGCACCAGTCTGCTGGACCTTCAGCTGCTGCAACTCCTGTGATGTGGGAATGAGGACACCTTTTTATTACCTTCCCCTTCCTTTACCAACAGGTGACACTGTTGGACTAGAAACCAAAGAGACGACCTGACAACCATTCAGAATATTCACATGACATTTCTCAGGAGCTGAATGGAGCTGACCTCACGATGGCTTTGCTTGATGTACACCAGGTCCTCCTTCAGACCTTCGATCAGAATCTCCAGGTCACTGATGGCGAGAGTCAGGCTATCCCGGATCCCTCGGAAACGGAGCACATCAGCTTCCACCATGGTACGCATGTTCATCTCTATCTCAAATCTACAGGAGGAGTCGGGTGCGGTCACAGAGGCGATTATGATAACTTGTTTATAACCCATTTACCAAATTGTCTTTGGTCTTTAAATGACCTGAATGAAATGATCAGCGAGCATAAGATACCATACACAATAATGCAAACCTACTTTGTTTTAAAGTCTTCTGAAGCCAAATTAGCGTTTTCAATCTGCAGGGTGACTCTTTGATTGTCTGAATGTCTCCTGTCGATCTGAATGAGGGAAAAATTATCTCTGTTAATTTACACCTGTGATCGTCTCACTGCACAGATTCATCACTACATTTGTGTCATTTCTCCTATGACTTTATCTCCAGTATGCAGCTTTTGGTTGCACACATGGCCCAATCAAACGTTATGGAGGCTCCTATGACCATGATCACTGTCTTTTCATCATGATTACTCTATTTTACATTTAAAACAGTTGATGAGTGTCTTTCAAACAGCAAAGCGACACAACGGGATAAACACAACTCAAGTCAAACTGTAGCAAAGCTGCAAAGGAGTCTAAGAAACTGATAATTGTTTTTAGCCTCGGTGAACCGGATCCTTTAGAAGAAGTAATTGAGGAATGGGTCTTTCATAATAATCGTGTTACTGCTGTTATCATTGGATCAAGCAAGTGAGACAGGTACTTGAGCTCGGAGATCATTAATGGTGGCGAAGTAGCTCGTGAAGTCTCTGGAAACGAAAGTCCTCTTCTCGTAGTACTCTCTGATCTGCAGCTCTAGCTTCGCGTTGGCTGCCTCCAGGGAACGCACCTGCACACACACACGCATACACACACACGTTCATTCATAAGCAGGCAGCCACATCTCACAACCGCAACTGACACCTTAATGGAGCACTTGAATTCTCTTGGCTGACAACTCCTAGGGGGATTTCTTTGTGTAGATTCTAATTTCCCATCACTCTATTCTTTCCAATCATCATATGTTAAATTCTCACATAGACAGACAGACAGATCAGACAGACAATCAGACAGACACGCACGCGCGCACACACACACACATGCACACAAACACACACACACGATCTATCTGCATTTAATGTCAGGGCTGATCCTTGGTCAGTTTACTTATTTTTCAGTGTTAATTGTACTTGAATTAATTAAAAGCATCAAAAGTAAAGAATTTGAATGCAGCAGAATTTAATGTCAGCAATGTACAGTATTAGTGGACTACTAAAACATGATATATGAAAGCAGTATTTTAATATTCGGTTAAACTACAGGTATATCATAATGCCAGGTAATTTAGCGTATGATTTCTATCCCAAACAGATATTTCCAAGTACTTTAAAAGGTGCAATATTTCCCTCTAAAATATAATAGATGCATAAGGTGATGAGAAATACTCAAACACCTTTGTGTTTTAATCAAGTACGGACAGTGCTAAGTCTAAGTCTTACATAACAGTACACTTAAATGTATATTTTTTAAGAACAAATTCATTATTAGACCTTGGGAAAAGACAATGCAGGGATAGAGAAAAGCCTTGATCACATTAAACTGGTCAAAACTAGGATGAAAACACTGCTTGGAAATAGAACTTTCTCAATATATGTTTTGCAGTTGTGTGTGTGTGTGTGAGAGAGAGAGAGAGAGAGAGAGAGAGAGAGAGAGAGAGAGAGAGAGAGAGAGAGAGAGAAAGAAAGAGAGAGAGAGACCCCATAACTTATTTTGCAAAAAAGTGATGATGATTTGAAGAGGTTCTGCATACAGATTGAAACGTTCCTATTTTTCTTTCTCCAATAAACATTTCTCAAGCTTGTACATCTTTGGAGAGGGAGCTATGATCCCAGGTTTAACCTCTAGCTGTGATAGCTGCAGGAACCAGTCAAGGTCGGCATCATGACTTACCTTCTCCAGGTAAGAGGCCAGTCGGTCGTTGAGATTCTGCATGGTCACCTTCTCACTGATGACCAATGCAGAATCTCCCTGCAAAATCTGACCACCAGAGGATAAGAAGCTGCTGGATTGAGAGATGCGGGTCCCGTAACCGCCGGCGCCGCCGTATACGCTGGGCGAGCGGCTTTGGACGTAGGTCTGTCCTCCTCCAACATACTGCATCCCTCCACTCTGGCTGACGGCGCTGGAGCTGGAGAGGCTTTGGCGGCTGAAAGACACAGACATGGTGAGAGGTGGAGGTGGAAGCTGATGTGTGGGGTGGTGAGCAGAGGTGAGGAGATACGAGGAGTGACTGTCTGAGACACCTTTTATAGGAATCTGAAGGAAGGAGAATCAGGTCAAGTGCCATAACAACTGATTGACCGGTATGCTGATAACTGTTTTCTTTTGTTTTGTTTTAGGTTTTCTTTGTTTCTTTTTGCAAAAGGTGTGTGTAATAGTAGAACTGCATTGAGGACATGCAAAATATCTAGTTTAGCAGCTTGACTGTTGTCTCACTGATGATAAGACTGATACCCAGCCAGCCAAGATAATCTGTTTGTCATTGTTCAGTGTCAGCTTGACTCCGTGGCTCCAGATTTAAAATGTTTTACATCCTCAACCCACATTGCAAACTATAATCCCCCAAACATCCAGAGTAGTTAGAAAATCAACATAACTAAAAACATAATGCAGTGATTTGCAAATCCTTTTAAGCCCAAACATAGCAAAATATGGTGATATGTTCTATCAATATGTTTACCACCAGAACTATAGTGATATTTGTTCCCATTCTTGCTTGACTGAAGACTTCCTCTTTTTTTTTTAACCTGTCCTTTCTGGCAACTTCGGCATACTCCTCCTGTTGTATGATCTGCATTTCTTTACTGTTATGAAATGTGGTTAGGGGCAAAACAGCAGCAGCGAACAACAACAGTAACCAAAACATGAGAAACAAAAAAATGGAAAAAAACAAATATGAAAAAACAGCAATATATGTACAACATCAGCATTTTACATGTTATATTCCAGCCTTATTGTGTCTGCATGCGTGGGTGCGTGCGCATGCATCTGTGTGCATGTGTGCGTGCATCAGCAGTGAATGTCAACGGGAAAGATTTGGAGTCGCCAGCCCTGCCACACCAACCGAGAGCGGCAGTCAGACAAGGACTCAAGCAGCCAGAGCCCCCACGGCTCCACAGAGCAGGCAGGGCCCACCACCACGCACCCCAGGGGACTGCCATGTGCCTACCCCCAAGGGAGGGGGCAGAGGGCCACGAAGGCCCCCCACCACCAGCCAAAGACCAGCCCACAGCAGGACAGGAGAGGGCGGTACCCCAGCCCGTCCCAGGTTCTGTCCCCCGAGAGCAAGTGAAGTCCATGGCTACTAGACCCCACATCCCAGGGACCTGCCCAGACCCCAGGCAAGAGCCCACCAACTCAGGGAGACCAGAGCCCACCCACGACAGGGCCATGGAGGGAGCCCCAAAAGCCAGGCACCAGATCAACAGACATGGTGGCCCCCTAACAAGTCCAGGACCCAACCGCCCACTAGTAAGAGTCAGGGCAGGGCCCATGGACCCTCATATCGACAACCTCCGCCGATCCCCGGCAACGTGCCCACAGGATGCTGAGGATTGATGAAAGACTTTATTGGTCAACAGTGGGGACTCCGTTGCCATGCTTTAGATACATAGATACATACATGCATGGTAAAGTCTTAACATGCCTTTGTTTTGTCTGGTTTGTGTTGTCCTTTGCCAGCCTTCTCCCGCTTTGTGGGCATTGATTACTTGATAATCACAATAATTACCCAACTGATCAGAGGAACCAGTGGCTGCTGAGTGTTCATTTAAGGTTTGAAGTTGGCAGAGAATTTTCAAAGCTTTGAAATAATCATTACTGACAAACTGGCGATTTGCCTCAGGCCTAATGAGCTGATTAAGATGTGAGGGCCTCAGACTTAGGGAGTCTCAGGGTGCTCGAACATGTCACCACCGTCGCCTCTAGAGAGGAACACAGCTATCGTGTTAATCTTCGTCTGAGGAGTGAAAAGGTGCATTCATGAGGAATAAGAGAATATCAAGTCAGCAAGCTCAGAGGTTTTGCTGCATCAGCCTTCTTTGGTACTCTATGATCAGTAATGCTAAAACAACCCTAAGTTTTAATGATGACTCCAGTCTCACGGGCTGGGCGTCATGACCAGGCTACAGTTACTGGTTAAACTTCTTTATTACATAGCCACACGGCAACATCAGCAGCCATCTTCAGCACGCGACGCATACGACACACACACAAAACAGTGTACCCCAGATTAACCTCACACTATACACATTACAAGTAGAGACGAAAATTACTGAGAGGGGACTAACTAAATAACGCCTCATAAATAAATAATATTTTTAACAACAATAATAATAATAATAATAATAATAATAACTTCCAATACTGAGAGCAATCAACAATGAAAAATAAAACTTACAAAATAAAAGCAATGCAATAACTTAATTACACTAACACACACCTCTGTGTATTATTTCTCATCTGCTCTTGTTCTTATGAGTTTCAGCTTTTAGCGTTGCAATTATTTCCACCGCGGCTGCTGGTCGTAATGTGTCCACAATGGCTTCAAGAATGCTTAAGGATATTTTAATAAACCAATCACTCATGAATGGGAGTTGGCATGAGCAACATTTCATTTTGTTCATCTATAAACACTAACGCAAGTGTAAAAGCAACAACAATGACATTAATGCACAGCACGTTTTCGTATGTGTGTACACCTGTCAAGAATTTGGGTATCCTGCAGCTACCTGAACAGCTTTTCCCACACACAAGATTCTACGAGAGCATCAGCAGGGAACAATCATCTTATAATCACTTTGCAAAAAGGTTATGTCAAAACGAAATGCAGTAAGAATTAAGCCTCCTGATGTGAGATGGTATGTACAGTGTGTCTGCTGTGGAACACACCCATGATGGAAGTGACAGATAACAGTTGGTGTGTCACAATGTCATTAGAGTCATTCGATTGCATGACTGAGAACATTACTTTCCCAGAATAATGCACTGCACACACTTTGCAAGAGCTAAAAAAATCCATGCATTATCATTACCATAAAAATCCATGAGACATTTCAAATGTTCATTATTTTATTAGATCTTTTGCAACATTATACAAACATAGAATACAGCAACACAATACAAATTTCAGTGTTAATATTCTCATTTAAAGCAGCAATAGAATTTATTTTTGCTTGGATTTATTATGTAGTAAATGCTCCAATGTATATGTCGTCTGCACAGATTGATGGCTGTCGAATAATGACACTGTCATCATTCAGAATGCTTCACTCTATCACCAGTCGGGTTTGCGAGAAACATCAAATTAATGCATGTTCCTGAATTCCGTGCTCATGCGGCACCTCATCTCACGCTCACACTCACCTCGACGACCCTAGCCTCGTGCTTTACAGTGTGTAAGCTGGCTTGTGTGTGTAATATAATAAGAAGTTCTCCGAGTGTGCACGTACTGTTGGTAAGAAACCACAAAGAGTGATGGTTATCTGCTACATTCCCTTATACACTGGGTGTGTGTGAACCTGAGCTGAGCAAAACTTAAGAAGGAACGCAGGAATGAAGGAACGGTTTATCAGATTTCACTGATGCTGGGTGTGTGCATACTTAATTGTTTTTCCATTTTGAGATTTTTGAAACAATGACTCTGCTCAGAGTAAAGTTCACAAGCAGCGAGCTGCAGGGTCAAATGCCTCATATAAAATGATTGCACAACTTCTCAGATTTTCCCATTAGCCAGATACGCCTAATGTGAATTTTTTTTTTCCAGCAGCTGAGCATCTGCAGGTGCATTCTCCACTTTCCATTATGTCGCTGTCACCTCTGCTCGTTGTAGAAATCCGAGCGTGTCGCACAGCTACTGACTTGTTGCCTCAGAGCAAACCCAGTTGATTCGTGACGCTTTCAAAAGGTCACGATCAGACATTTCTGCCTGACTGGAAGCCTGTCAGAGGAAGCTGGATGCACAATAACTGGACCACTTTGTTTCGTAGAAGAGCTATACTTTTATGCTACTAAAAGGGCAGTGTGAACATCATCTGGAAAGTCCAGATGACATGACATGATGAAGCCAATGGCCACCGTCGTTCAATCATTAAATTGCACATGTTGCCGTAAAGCCTCACATGTTTTCTATAACGCAAATGATAGAATGGTAGCGATTGATTGTCCATCATGTGTGACCTGCTAGAAGTACATGTTGGAGTAAATGTTTAGACTGGATGTACCTGATTAGAGGTCAATGGATAGCTCGAGAACATCACAACACGCTTTTTTCAGCTCCCGGTTACATCACATCCTCCGTATTGGAGAGCAAACGAGTATCGGCTGTCCAGTGTAAACACATTGACTTGTTTTATTGTTATTGCCGTGTAGAGAAAGAGGTATTTCCAGGTAAAGCCGAGCCATAATAGTGGGTTTGTGGATGGAGCGGTCCATCATTTCCCTTGCGCACATCCTCCCAATCAATCCAAAGATCTGCACCGAACACCGTTATCAATCATTGAGTCTAGGCTGTTATAAAAGGGGGCCCCTGCTCAGTGTGCACCACCTGTTGGATTCACTCGTGTGCACACCTGACCCCGTCATCAACAGGTAGAGTATCTGCTCTCGTTTGCTTCGAACGGAACGATTTTGTCACTCGCGAGAACCTGACACCCGTTTTGTTCCCCTGGCACAGTCATGTCGGTGATCAAGATCGTGGCTTTCACGCTGGTGGCTGCGCTGTTCGCGTGCGGTGCAGCCGGAGAGGCTGAAGAGAGCAGTCTACTACAGAGGCTTCTAACCAGGAGCGAGAAAGCGGGAGACATGGCCGGCGGGCAGGAGCCAGCACCCAAGGCTCACCCTGCCCGAATGCAGAGACGGCCACACCTATCCGAGGATGAACGGGAGATAATGACCAAACAAATAATGCAAGCGATTTCAGGTATGCTGCAGATTTCTGGGTGTGAAAGATCATCTGCGATAGCCGTCTCATTTTTGGGATTATTTTGCTCAGATAAAGGAACAAGTCTTGTAGATAACCAAGAGATGATCTGTGTACTGAACCTGTGTGTGTGGTTCACGTAGGAATGATTTGTTCACAGAGCTGATGAACTCGGGGTGCATGTCAGACCGCGACTACCAGGGCTGGGTGGACTTTGGACGCCGAGGCGTTGAGTGAGGAGTGAGACACAACGGCGCTGCCACACCGTCACAGCGCGCGCGCTCGCATTTTATACATAGTCGCTGTTTAACTTCCCCCTGCAACTTTATAAATAAACAACTCTGCTGATTTACCTTAATCGTCCGGTGTGGTGATTTCCGTGCGCGCAAACGTGTGAACCATGCTTGGTGGAAATGCAAACTTTTATTCACAGGCGGTACAATTGATACACAGACATTCAGCTGTGGTGCCAACAGTAGTGCAGCAGACAAACAGTGGTTTGGCTAAGTCACAAATAATCATAACCTGCTGGATTTCTTCCCTTTTTTAATCCACAGTATCCTATGCCTTTTTTTCTACAGATGAAAGATGCTGTTTCAATTATCATGTCCTTTAAGGATAAGCTTAAATGCACAGCGCATTTTTTGATTTCATTTACATCCCAGAAGATTTAAAAATTCCTGATGATGTGAAATAAACATTTGTACAAGCAAGACTTTTTCAGTCAACATATATTAAATACACATATTGCTTCTAAAAGACCTATTTGTTGTCTTTGATGCCACATGGCAAACCTGAATTGTTTTTGGTGATGTTTGACTCAGGATTCAAGTCCACAAAGTTAGAATTTTCAGAAGCCGGAGTTGCAAAGGAGTCATAACGACATTTACTATGTGAGTGCAGGTGTTCGGGGGGGGCGACAGCTAACGGATATCAACATTATTCAGTTCACTCTGTGTATCATCTGTCCACGTCGCGAGAGGACGTTGTCCCAGTGCTTCCTCATCTGGTCATTCCTCAAGTTTTCATTCATTATATGAGGCAATCTTATATACAACATGCTTTTCTCAATACAGCAGCTACTACGCAGGAGGACCAGAGTGTATTTTAGTGCATTTGAAGGTTCTTCAGTGTGACAGCATTTTTTTGGTGTGCGGTTTCAGCCAACAGTACTTTACTGCACATAATCGTCCCTTGACTTTTAGAAAATGAGGGTAATGAAGCAGGAAAACCATGTGAAGTATCCTAGCAACAAGGTATAAAAACTTTTTTTTCTCTCCTTCATGACGTTATACACAGATGAACAGACGGATGAAATGATCGTCCTGAGATGAAGATGTTGCACGCACACGCACGCACTCTCACACACTCACACACACACACACGTACTCTGCCATGACAGCAGAGAATAGCACTGAATACTCAGGACAACTCTAAGTATGGCTTCTAGCACGTTCTGTGGTTTTTGTTATCACCACCAGTGCTTGAGGCCCCGAACTGCACAGTGGGAAATCGCATGGCTTGGTGCAAAGTCACTACGGTGAATCAGAGAGTACTAAGCGGTGGATGAGCCCACATCAAACTTTCGGCGGATGCCTGACCGGCTCTTTCTCTTTGCCGTCTCCACCAATCATCCCCCAGGCTGCCACTTTGTTCAGCCCGAGACTTTGAAGCTTCCCCACCAGATTTAGGCTGAAAATGTTCTTTCTTCTGTCTTTGTCCAAGCCTCCACCTTTGTCAGTGTCTGTGGAGTATGATGGTTTTGTGCTGCAGGAGTAGTGAATGCTGTGGTGAGGATCGGGGGAGGCTGAGATACCGCGCTCTTGCAGCAGTTGCAGGAGTCCCAGTGATGAAGTGGCTACATTTGTGGTGGTGGCGGGGGGGGGGGGAGGTCATCTGGCATGCCAGGCCAAAGTGCTGCTGGTGGGACGGCGCCGACGTGCTCACGTGCTCACGGTTCCGACAAGATGGCAGGCTGAAAGAGTGAAGGCTGCCAAGAGAAAGGAACAGTAATCAAAAATATAGCTAATCCACAACAGATGATAAAAAAAAAAACAAGCTGCACAAACATGCAAATGTCCTGCATTCATTCACAACTATGAAGCACAAAATTTTCAGTTAGCCCATTTGTTGTTAGCATCTATCGGTGCCGTAAGATGGACAAACATGATGTTAGTGCAGCATTGCTGATTCGGTCAGGTTGTTTGCCGTCATGGCAACCTAGAAAAGATATGATGTGGGAGGATAAGAATAGGTGCACAAACAAGTTAAGCAGATGTCACAGCTCAAGAGCGGTAAGTACAACTGAGGTTAAAGGAAATGGAGGTACTTTTTACAGAAACACAGCACATGGTTTTTCCCATTAAGAGACCCCCAACTCAATAAGGTCAAAGATGATTTGTCACATCTCAATATTTCTGACTTGACTTCAAATTTGTGTTACAGTCATTAACTTAGATGTTTTCAGTTACGCATACATGGTACTGTGCCTCTGTTATTAACATTCAATAGATTAATTACGTATTAGTAGTGTCTCCATAACACCCCTGCTCTTACTTTGCTTCTTCTAGAGTAGCGGAAAGAGCCTGGAGAGCCGTTTTCTACCACTGTGGACGTAAAGAGCAGACATTTGTAAAAAAAAAAAAAAAAAAAAAAAAGGGAAAAAAAAAAAAAAAAG
>CAAKHG010003669.1:1797-12889 GCA_901007715.1 Dactylopterus volitans
AAAAAAAAAAAAAAAAAAAAACCCCAAAAAAACAAGCTTAATAATGTACATTCTCAAACTAAACTGAATGACCACCCCCATCGCTGATTCGCTGTTGGAAAATTAACAGAGATTTACGTGTGGTGATGCGGTTCCTCTGCGAAGACTTTGCATCCTAAAAGACGACAGCAGACGACAAATGGCAGCACGTGTAGATGGCAGCGGTGCAGCTGCCGTGGCTGAAACCACTCACACTTTTCTGTCAGCTGTGTCGTCGGTGGGATGGAAATGACTGTTAGCAAGTGAGTGACACAACAACGTGCTGACAAAGACATCGGCTTGTGAGCTAATAGTTTACAGCTTCAGTGTTAAATAGAAAGTGTATATTTTACATTTCCATACATTTATCTCATCATTAGATTGGGACAATATATATGACTGTACTGTACATAAAAAAAAGGTAAAGCACAAGTTAAAGATTGTTTGAGCAGGCAACCAGTTTTTTTTTTTGTGAACTCAAAATGTCAGATTCAGATATTATTCAGAGCAGATTATTTTTATGTCTTAAAACCAGTGTTTTAGCAGTTTCACATATGTTCTCACAAATAAAAGTAAAGCAGTTGTTTAAGTCTGTTAAACCACACATATATGAATATGGACCCAGAACCAGAACTTGCCAATGGAGCATCTCCATCCGTCTCACAGCATCTTTAGAATAAAACAAAGCACCTCGAGAGTCAATAAAAAGCAGCATTATGTTAACAGATCTCAAGCAGATTGAGGTTAATGAATCTGAACTGCTATTTGAGTTCATTGCAAAAGAGGGCGCCGTCTACACTCTGCTTGGATTAAAGTTGACTTTTGCAGGCCTCAAGTGGCAGGTAGAAGTCGTGACGTTAGCGGCTGTGGTCACAGAAATCAGACATAAAACGGACTCTGAATGTTTTTTTACCAAGAGCGAACACTGCCATGGCAACATCAAGAGACATTTTTCGACCACGCATGCCAACTATGCTACAAACTTTGGACCTTCGCTTATTTTATGTGAGTCACTAAGGCCCTCTGGAAGAAGATGTTACCCCTCCTTCTTTGAAGAGCATCTGATTTAATGTGAACCTGCAAAGGCAGCCTGTGGCTCTGCGTCGCTGTCCGTGGTGCTGATCCACATCTACAATGACAGACATAGACTCGGAACAGCTTGTGTGTGTGTGTGGGTGTGTGGGTGTGTGTGCATGCATGCGTGCGTGCGTGTGTGTGTGCTCATACATGTAGGTGAATGGTGGAACATTTTTAGTTAGCATAAATTTGCCTCTCATTTCCATTTCCTGTGGAGACGTTTGTCTGCTGCTACCACAGACGGAGACTTATCAGAGAGCAGGTGGAGGTGGGGGTTCCACCGTCTGGCCGGGGAACATGTGGCTCCCACTGGGATCAAACCTGACACTGCGGGTTGAAGGAGGGGCCACTGGAAAGGTCTGTACAACTGAAATTAAACACCTTCTAGCTCTCATCTGCAGGCTATCACTGAGCTGCATGAGGGATGGAGTCAGTGTGGAGGCTCATACATCAGACCTGGACTCTGCCAGTTTCTGTCCCCTCAGAGTCCAGTGCAGGCAGTGGAGCTCCTGAGGTCAAAGGTTGCGCCCTCCTCCCATCGCTCAACAATCCATGTTTGTCTCAAAAATCACCTCAACTATTATCAGTTCATCTCATACCATCCATACACCCCAGCCTCAGCTTGTGGAAGTTTATATCCAGTTTTGTTTAAAAAAATGATCATTTTGTTGATGTCAATATATGGGCACCGAGCATATTTAAAAATTGTTCTGTAGTTGCAAGTTTCAAATAGTATCGACATTCATTTTTTCTCAAAAATTTTGTTTTAAAAAAACAACTTCAAACAAATTCGAACCATCCGCCTGCCGTGTATTTCATTTCCTGCTCAGCGAGCACCCCTCGCAGGCAGCTATTTGAAACTTTCAACTAAGGAACAATGTTTAAATATGTTTGGTGCCCATATATTAACATTGAGAAAATTATCAATTTTTGAACGAAGTTGAATATAAACTTCCACAAGCTGAGGTTGGACATACGAATAGTATGAAATGAACTGATAATAGGTGAGGTGATTTTTGAGACAAGCATAGATTATGACCGGAAATGCCCTTTAAGCTTTTTAAAAAAGGCCTGTGCTATGTTTTTTTTTTTTTTTATTATGCCCAGTTGGTTTACAGTTAAACCAGCATCGGTCTTCAAAAGCTTCAACAATTAGCTCCATCTTCATCTTTGAAACACAACATAAATACCACAGTCAACAGTATGACTGATACGGCTGCTCTGCCACATCATATAACACATAATTCATACATTCTGACACACATACCAATCTCAGGCAGCTGTAACAGCAGACAGGCCTCTCAGTCTCCCCACTCATTTACAATAAAGCACATACACAACACAATCAACCCTTCGCGCACACTGAAGTCGCCAGCACTTTAGTAGCCCGCATAACACACTACACACATACTATTCAGTGTTGTCTCAGCCTCATAGAAGTCAAGGGGGGGTGGCGGGGGGTGGCGGACATTGTCTAACACTGTAAAATAGTCCGCGTATATCCAGCATCAATTTTACAAACCAAACTTGCTACTTGTTTTGATGTCTGCCAAAGAGCGCCCCGCTACTATAATAATTCTCCATATTGTTTTGTGCAGCTCTGTGCACAACAGCTGGCGCCATACAGATATTTATGAAAATCACGTCATCGTGCCCGTTGCAATATTAATATGACACTAGTAATCACATAGCTTGCAACATTGCTTAGACAGGCCAAATGAATCTGTGTTGTGATACCATTTTTCACCTCCTGGTACCAGTATCTGAAATTCCAATATCTGAACTTTGCACATCAGCTGACACAGTTAGCTGAGTTCTGAAATGTTCGGATACCAGGAAATTTTTAAAAACAAAAACAACCTAGATCTGTCATTTTAGCAGCTTTAAGTTAACCCTGCATGGAATGGATGATTGCTATCATTGTTGGTTGAACTTTTTTGAAAAACAAACTCATGCAGAGAGTGAATGCAGTGAAACTAATCTTATTATCGAGTCTGACAGTCAAAACTGAAAAGGTGAACACATAATCTAGCAATAAACTTCTCTCTTTAAAAAAACTTTGCATCCAGGGCTCTAGTGTGCAGCATAGCACAACTGCTGTTTTGGAGCGGCAAAGAAGAATTGATTTCTGAGAAAAACTGCAGTTTTATCTTGGGTGAAACTAATGTACTTTAAGGCATTGGATCGGTGGATAGATTTGTGTAGTCGCCAGTGCCTGATCTGGCATTTTCAGTGGTATCATTGCCGACACAGGTATTGTAATCAGAACATCTCTTACAGGAGCGCTGTCGCATAGCTGAAAATGAAGTATCGAGGCGATGATTTAAAGGAAAATCTCCTGTAAGCATCCACCACTGCTGCAGTTCTGCACAGTTTCACTGTGTGATGACGCATTAGCAAGTTTTTTCTGCCACCAAGCTGGATTAGGTCAGGATCGTACAGCTACCTTCGCATTTTTATAAAGAAAAGCACAGAGTTCTGTCAGGAAGGCAAACATTTTAGGAGGGCTAAAATGAGTTTGCTCATTTACAATAGCTAAAGTTTTGAAAATTATACAATCCCTGCCGTGTGGCGATTTGAAGACAGGCGGACTATAACGCAGAGACTCAGCCCGCAGTCGGTGGAGAACTGGTGATTTATTCGTCATGAACAGTACAAACCTTGGAGCTCAAGACAAGAATGAAGCTGACGACTCGACTGATAAACAGAACAGATGAGACTCTCGAGACTGCAGAGCGGAACAGAACAGGGGATCTGACAAAGACGGTGCAAAACCATGGAACGAGAGCACAACTTATCACAAAACAAGGGATGGCTGGCAGAACATGAAGGCAGGGAAACAGCTGATAGGGCGACGAGGCTGAATAAGTGATGAGAATCAATAGGTGAGCCCAAGAAGAAGGCGGGAAAAACAATACACAATGGCAGGAGGTCAAGCAGAAAACACACATAGGAAATGATTTCAACATAAAACAGGAAATCAGTTAGTCAGACTTTATTTTTGTAGCACTTTTCGTACTAACAATGTGTCATGAACGGCTTTGCAGAATTAGTAGATAAAATAAAAGATCCCATCTCCTTCCCATCACAATTATATACACAGAGCAATAAATCAATATGTCATAAAAAAAACAAAAAAAACAATCATTACTGAATGTGAAGAAGCGCTATCGTGACTCCCACTGAGGAAACCTTGAAGACAAGACTTAGGTAAAACCGAATAATGAAAATAAGATGATAAAATATTTAAACAACGACATGCTAAATGAGCGGTGATGTTCACAATGTGTAAAATGCATAAATATATCAACTAGCGTATTAAAAAAATCCATAAAATACAGAATAAATTGAATAGAATAAAATTACATTCCAATAATAGATTATTTCCTCAAATGCATAATGAATAAGTAAATAAGAATTCAACTAAAAGCTAGAATGCACACACTAGATTGAGCTTTTTTTTGTTGCTTTTTTTGGAAATAAGACCAAGAAACATAAACCTTTGAGTCAGTTGATTAAAAAGTTTTTTTTCTAGAAAACAAAATAGGGAAATTACAGGTGCATGAGGTAAAATCACAGCTGTGCAAATCATTATATATCACACCACTGAGAAAACCTTTAACTTAAAGACGTTAATCAGACGAGACCCAACTGATAAACGTCACTCTGACACGTTCATGTGTGTTTTTGTACGTGAGCCTGCTGATGGCGTGCTGGTGGCGAGCTGCTGGCGTGCTGCTGGCGTGTCGTGGGTTCATGCTGGGACAGACACCCAGCTGTGACATGAACCAGCCCATCACATGGCTTTACAATTATTCCCCAACTTTAGCCACATGTCCAGCTTCATTCTTTTCATTTTGTTGGCGCTTACAGCCGATGTAGTTGGCTTATGTTCTACAGACTGAAGCAGGCGTCTATGGTCTGACTTATCAGATTTCTTGTGGTCAGTTTGGGGAATTTTTTCTTTTCTTTATAGGGTCATCAGGCACTGTAGACTTCAGTGGCACTTGAGAGCCGCTCAGAAAAATAAAAATGATGATTAGAACATCTGAAACCCAATGCCCTGTTTGGATCTCAGTGTTGGCATAATTGAATGTAACTGAAGTTCTATCTGCATATTAAATATATCAATAGATAAATACAAAGGGAATGGATAAATTAATCGATGGACAAAAAAGTAAATAAACACTTAAAAATCGGAAATTGTAGAAATATTATATTTTAAATATATATATTTTTACCCAACATGTGCTGCTCCCGAATCATCAAAAGTGAAGAATCTCTCTTTTGTCTTTTAGATCATTTTAAAATTGGTTTTAGACTGATGATAGCAGACAAAACTAAATCACCTCAGATCTCATCTTAGATACTTTTTTCCTCCCAGTTTTGTAGACCATTGGCTTTTATAAATTAATTCAAAACAGTGGAATAGAATGAGGCACAAGATTGATTTCAGTGATTACATTTACATGCACAAACCATTGTGTTTTTGTGCAACAGCCAGCTATATCATGGACAGACGTGGATATTGAAATAAATGTTAAAATATTAAAAAAAAATAAAATGTTCAGAACGCCACGCTGTTTACATGACTACACATTACTGTGCACTGTCACGTCTGTATTGAATGACCTCTGGTGAAGAACAAATTTTCAAAGATTAATAGATCCCTGAATACTAGTTTGAAGAAATAGATGTAAAGTTACATCCAAACCATTTTAAGACCATGAGGGAATTTTTTTTCAAGAGAAAATTTTTAAATGACGTCATTTTGAGACACAGATAAGTTTTTGAGATGCCTACAATAGAAACTGTTGAAGGCTGTAGTCACGCTCATCATCCAAACAATCTGGTAATAGTTTGTGTTGCAGATGATTACGTTTGTAACACAACTGCTCAAACAAATGTAGAATTTCTATCAATAAGCTACCACTAGTCAAGCACATGCCAGCGGCGTTATTGTAGAATGTGCTGCTAGCCATCTTTGGAGAAAAGCAGGAACCAACTCCTTGAGTTGTTTGCTTTAAGCGGCCGGAGCTCCAGTGTCCTATATGATCCCAATGTGCTAAAATGTAAGCTGTCAATATCATCAAACTGGGTCTTGATCAGCATCTTGATTAAGCTGCTGCAGTCAAATGAATGCAGGAGAGGGTGGATGCTCGGCTGCAGAATAACAAGTCACAGGCGTTTAATATTCTGTATATTGTACGTTTCCTCGGGATAAAAGTATGTGCAGTACTTTGCTTCTGTATTTTTACGTGAATGGTGCTTGAGTTACTGCATGAGGTCATACAGTCTCAAAGTATAATTGCATTTGCAACATCGTCTATTTGTTTTAGTGGCATATCCAATATATATACAGCATGTGTATATGTATATTTTATACATATATTTTTAGCAAAAGCCTAAAATTGGAAGTTTAAATGTTATTAAACAGTTTGGATAGAAGAATAGGTGTCCTTCAAAAGCTGAACATTTTGGTTTCTGTTGCTTGTAGTATGCAGAAGTAGTTAGCCAGATAAACACGTACTAAAAAAATGACAGCGAAGAAGAAGGTCGATTTGGATGACATGAAGTGCACTCAGCCTTCACACTTAATAACAAATGAAGCAATCACAATGATGGACAAAGCAATTAATTAGAATTAGCTCAGATGTGATCAAATATGTAAAAGATGAAACAGAATGTGACTTTTTTTGATGCAGTTTTCTCGCCAATTCCGATTTTTAGAAATGTCTGACCTGCGATTTTGATCTGTCTGTTTCTCCAAGATTCACCACTGTTAACACATACATATACAACTTGTCTTTTATGTGAAGAACTCCTCTAACTCACTCCAACAAATCCCAAAATGAAGTCAAGTCAGCGACCAGAACATTTTTTTTTTTCATTTGAACTTTATCTAACATGTTCTATTTTCCATAGAACATGTTAGATAAAGTGGGCAACAGATCTACAGTGTATGACGACATACATGATGTTCTTTGTGTATATTGAATGTTGATATTATCTTTTTAAAACACCAGATTGCAAACTCCTGTCCATGAAATATACTTATATCGTTATATCGTAGCAGTGGCTGCAGGCTTGCGGCTCTGCTCTCTCCCCAGCGTGGCCTTTGTTAGCTTTGTGAACAGACATTTGCGCTCAGCGGGGTGACGCCGTTTTCAAGTGTCGTTTGAAAAAGTTTCCGAGGTTCTTCCTCAAAGTGAAGAACTTCCAATCAGACCACAGCGTGCGTGGCTGTGATACCACTGTTTGTGTTGCTGTGCATATTACCATGATGTTATGCTGTTCCTGTGCGATTGGCACAAAATCGGATATATTTTATTTTGGGACTTATCAGATGATCAATAGTCATTAGGGCTGGGAATTCCCAGACATCTCACAATTCGATTTGATTCAGGGGTCTATGATAATAAAGCAATCAATGATGCATCCTGATGCATTAAAATTTTGATCTCTAAGTTTCTGATCATCTTTTGACTACTTGCTACTGTTGAATGAAAATAAACTGATTCAGTTCCCCTCTGTGTCATATTTATGTAGTGGACAAAAAGCAAAATGTTTGCTTCCTAATGGTAAATGAGAATTTAGCTTATTCTTAACGAATTGATAACATAACAAGCCGCTCATACACACATAGTAATTAAAAAAAAAAATCTTCTGATTAGGTAAATAATTTAAACAATATTCCTGTGATGGGCAACGAGCATAGAATTCCTGAGAACAAAATAAACCCAACAACCCCAAATTTAGCTTTATGCCAAATTGAAAACAGCTTAATTCTGTACAAAAAAAAACAACAATGCATTCAATGCACGGATCACGTGGTAAAACAATGAAAAAGAACATGCAACAGGGCACAGTTAAATCATGACAGTACATGATGGAAATGTAACACAGCACAGGTGCTTAGCTGGCGAATGCTGGAATGTGCAGACGCATGCTTGGCTGCACAGTAACTACATCCCCTGCAGTTGAATAGACTCACTGCAGAGACTCTGGTGCCTGGAACGCTCCGGTATCGCTTTGCCAACTTGGAAATCAGGGGAGACGTCATCTCGTTCTTGCTCAGCCAGCTCAGAGGGTCCTTAGAGAGAGACAGAGGTGGAGCGCTACAGTGCTTTTAGGCACTTGGTCCTGAGCTCCGGCGTTGGCTGACATGGGCTCGCTGAAGGTCCGCAGCAGCAGACTCTCAGACAGAGAAGGTAAAGCCCTTCCTCTTTGCTGGTCTGTTTTTCCTTTTTCTTCCTCCACCTGACATTTTGAAATCACAATGTCAATATCGCCAATCAAAAGCACATTTGAACAAAAGTTTTAAACACGCAGGTTAACCTTTAAAAAGAAAAGCAAAAAAAACAACAAAAAAACACATCAGAGTCTTTGTGCTATTCATGATGTTTGTTTGAATATTTGTTCAATCAGATACGTTAAATGAATTTGTTAAGCAGGGCCTGATCTTTTAAAATTAATATTCACATAAAGTAAAGTGTCATAATAGGCTCACTCGTCCAATCATCTCCAGTCTGTCCCCCTCAGAAAGGAGAGGCAGTCGTGTGATTCTCGGGTGGAGAGCAAATGTTGTGTTCGGAGTAATTTTCTCCTCTTGCTGAATTCCCGTCGATGGACTTCTTTATCTCCCAGACCAGCGATGACTCTCCCGTGCTTCGTTTTTGTCCCCCATGCAGCAGAGCAATCAAACACGCTGAGGCATGTACATTAACATGCACGCTGCACGGCTGCTTGCAGAGGTCCACCATACTGGTTTTAATTTGGTACCCTGTGTCAGGCAGTTGTGATGTTGAAAAATGAGTTTTCAAGTGGCAATTCTTGAATTTTCTGCATCGAGACAAATCATTCAAAAGTAGTGGGAGAAGGGACTCTTTTCTTAGATGCATCGCAATTCTAAGTCTTTGGTGGTCAGGATACAAACCCTCTGGTTCAGGTCAGGGGCTCATTTATCAGTGCATTCCTGGTATTTCTACTTTGTCACTGCAAATAAACGTTTGTTTTGTACAACCTAGAAATATCAGAATTTGATTGCTATAAAGAAAAAAAAAACGTTGCAAAAGGAGACCTGCAGCACTAACTAACCCTTACAAGATGTTTTTTTTTTTTGTTTTTTTTTGTTTTGAATTTGAGCTTGTTCTGGAAAATATCCAGTAAGACTCACGTGACTCCAGTAGCTGGCAGCAGGACCAGTTAAAAAAAACTCTTGAGTGTTATAACGATGATGAAGTGACTCAGTACCTCTTTAAGTGCAAAAACAGATATGGAACATTGCCAGCGACAAGTCACGACAGTCTTGTCTGTGTTATGAAATTTAATCAGAAATGATCAACTCCTGAAGATGATGCTACAAAGATTTTTTAATTGGTAATGAATGGCTCCTGTAAGAAGCTGCCCGACACTCTGGAAATTGAAATAATTGATTCCCAAAAGGCATCAATTTTTCTGGCACCGTTTCCCCAATTTATAACCTAAATGGCTGTTAACAGGGACAACGAAGGTCAAATTGTGGTCTGGAACTGCTCATAGGATTGCTAGAAAGGCAATTTTAAAACCGCAGTTTGACCGCAAAAGACCTTCAGGATGATTTATTGGATTCCAGACTTTTCTACTGTGTCTTTCCTGCTTTGTTCAGATGCAAAGAATCAGCCCAACAAGCTGGATTCATTTCGAAAACAAGATCTGAGGGATCTTGAATTTACAATACAAGTTTTTGGCTGCAATGAGCAAATGTGCTGTCGATCATGGAGGGTGGATCGATCAGGCTTTGGGCTTGTGTTGCATTCAGGCACATAAGGGATTGCACAGATGTAGGGAAGAGGTGATTCAATAAATAAATAAAAAAAAACAACCTCTGGAAGTAAACTTCACAGTATCTATAAATAGCTGAAGCTAGAGGGGAGATGACTTCTATAACAGGATAATGATCCTAAACCACACATCGGCAAAGTACGTCTCGAGGGCCTGAACCGGTCCATGGATGATCTATCTGGCCCACAGCACCCTCAAAGGATAACTAAACGACTTTCCAAAAAAAAAAAAAAAAGAAAACAACCAAACAAACACACACAAAAAAAATAATGGCAGTATGTTAATGAATCTTGAGGTTGATAATGAAAATGAGATTTTACTACAATGTAACTAGATTCTTTCATTAAGTTTGGCCTCAACTCTTGCTGACCTCAGTTTACCAATTTTCATTTGAGGGATCGACAACAGGTTTGAAATGATGAAAGAATTTCTCACCAGAAACCTAAACTTGAAACTGTGGATTGTTTTTCGTCAGTAATCGTTTTTATGGCACCTCAGAATACACCTGGCTGACACATTTCTAAAAATGCTCCTGGGCAAATTCGCTATGAGAAAGCAATCATTGCGTCTATCAGATTCATGTAGTTTTAAAAGGTTGTCGAAATCAGTGTTGCTCTCTGGAGAGAACCGCTGCCCACCACCGAGCTAAACCTACTTGGAAATTCACCATCGATGACCTCAAGAATCGTCAATGATGAAAAGATGCAAACTGAAAGTTTTAGAAAAAAAAACCCTCACGGCCTGTGATTAAAACATTATTGAAAATCAGTGTTCGGCTAATAAAAAAGATATGCATGAATGTGACACGAGAATATTGCAGAACTGGAAAATTCGTGCAACGTTGAATAGGGGAAAGATTTTTAGCTGCTAGAAAAAGCATTTGCAAGGTCTACCAAAGGGCTAATACTGATGCTATAATGGCAAAGAAATATTATAATTATCAAATTCTGCTAGTGCGTCTTATGATCTGGGCTGATGCGACACACACACACACACACACACACACACACACACACACACACACACACACACACAGATTGGGCACTAATTCCCCAAATTCCCCAAATCCTAGATCAGTTGTTACAGCTAGTGCTGTCATCCAAGAATATCAGTTGGTCACCACTGCTCCATGTTTGCATGTGCATAACTTGTGCTTTTTGGTGAGTTTGTAGAT
>CAAKHG010003677.1:1181-16049 GCA_901007715.1 Dactylopterus volitans
AAGGAATTTTTTTAAAAAAAAAAAAAAAAAAAAAACCAAAAAAAAAAAAACCAAAAAAAAAAAAAAACAAGCTAACAGTTGACAGATTGCACCAAGGAATCTTGAGTCCCTCCAGCTTGTCAAATTTTTCATTCTCATTTGACACGCATGCGGTGATAGTGGCAAATTTACTGCTATAATGTTTTTGGCTTTGTTGAAACTATCGGTCCTTGCTGTCACGTGGACGCCTCCCATGCTAGTGACTAGCATTCCTTAGCTAATGATGATGAATGTCGGCTATTTAAATGCACTCCATGTCATTTTCTGCTTCTTTTGGGTCTCAATCAAGACAATAACAAAACAGAGTTTGGTGATGTCATGGAGGCGGATCATTGCTTCCATTGATGTCAACGAATCAGTTTCTCTGATGCTCTCCCGATTCTTTGTCCATCACTATTTGACGGACAAAGAACGTTCTGCCGCTAATATTTGCAAAGCTTATATCACTAAACACTTAAAATTACAATCCATCCACCAGATTTCAGTCCTAGCTGATTAATCAACACAACAGCAAGTGTTATTTAATAATATATTTTAATGGCGAAGTCAGGAAATAATTGGCCTTTTTCTATCGTTCATTGAGAAACCAATGAGTTATTATCATTCTACTTCTTGTTCCAGTGCTTTCTGCAATATTTCCAGGGGAAAATGATTGCTCGAAGTGTTAAGCTAGCTCACAAAACCAATACTTTTCTGATGATTACTTCAAAATAAGAGGCAATTTTGCCAGTTAAATTGGTTAACTGCAAGGCTGCAGCGTAGAAATGCACAGAAGATGAAACCCTCATACTGTTGATACTTTTGGATATTTAACAAAAATAATAAAAAACACAGATTTAAACTTTACGTTTTGTAAGTAAAATAGTATCCCTGTACACCTGTAAATGGTGACCCATGCCCATGCTTTTGGATGAATAGGTACAGTATTATCTCCTCTAAAACCTCTAATGAGGGACCAGATGGCCCAAATGGCTTATTTTCCATATTTTTAGTACTACACCTGTTCATCTCCGTAGCAGATATTTATATTCAGGAAAACATTCATTTTGGTGCAGCAGGGCCTTGCATATGTAGCACTAGCCTGAAAATACAATGCAGTGAGAAACTGTTTTGTAACACTCTTATTTATTTTTTGGAACTAGGAATCTGCTGGCTCCAGTGAATGATTCTTTGGCTTTTGTCTTGTTTGGCGGTGTCTCATAGGATGAATAGTTACAGCCAAAACCTTCTCCGTTGCAGAGATTTCACTCGACTTAAATGCGTTTGGCAGAGGGACATGTTTTGCCTATATGCTCGTGTGTGAAAGTCCGTGGCAAGAATAGATTGCATTGCATTCAGTTTCTAAATCCTACACCCCAGCCGTTCATACTGCAGGTTGTAGCGAAAGTTCTTGAGATCTTTGGAGCCCCGACTGCAGTGGTGATGGCTGACACAGATGTGCAACTGTGTCTCCGTGGCTCATAAATGTACCGAAGGGATGTGTGGAGGGGAGAGAAGAGATGACAGAGAGCCTGGAGCACCATGGGATTCTCTGATCACCATTACTGTGCCTTGAAGACTGCGCCAGACCCTCTGCAGGAACCAATAGAACGTAAAGGAGGAGATTGCTAGTACTCAGATGGTTAACATGTTAGTATTATCTCCCGTTTGGTTACCTGACTGAGAATCAATGTGATAATTGTGTAGGCCGCAAATGGGCTGTAATTGATTTAATTTGTCAGGAGGAAGGTGTGGCAATAACTTTTTTAAATAACTTTTTTGCACAAGAACAAACTTTTCTGTCACTCTGCACTTGAAAAACTTGAACTCCGCTCATGACATATCTTTAGTGTGCAATACAGTGCCGGCGGACGTGGTAGCACCACGCCAGCAGGCCTGCAAAATGGCAATAATTAGATGCTAATGCAAAATTAGGAGCTCATCTTGTGTTTAGAAGAAAAGAGACAGAGCAAAAGATCCTTCTCCTGCTCTGTCTGTAGTTTGTTATGTTTTTTTAGAGCTGCATTTTTGTGTAGGTGTGGTGAGCAGCCCACATGTGCAGTTTTTTTTTTTTTCTTTTTCTTTTTTTTCAAGCAGCGGAATTTGAAACTTAAGCAAAATATACTGTACAGGTCCTTTCATCAAAGGTTGCCACGGTGAGGAGAGAGAGGAGGAAAAGAGGCAGAGACAAGGAGATGACCATTAGCCTGTTCTTTTCCACTCTAATTTCACTGGGAGATAAGTGAAATCACATGTTGGCTGCAGTTCCAGGAGAAAGAGAGTGCAGAGGATGGGAGAAAAGAAAGGCGGGTTTCAGGTTGATGCACAAGATGAGGAGGCAAAGGGCAGAGCAGACAGATAAAAAGAATTGGTGGGGAAAATGAAAATTACAGAGACACATCCTGCAGCATGTGCTCACATTTCAGTCAAATCTGAAACCCGAAATTCATGCCAGGGGGATTCTTAGCTGTGTTATGTAGGAGAGTTGTTATGCACCCACAGATTTTTTTTTTTTTTTTTACCTTCAAATGTCGTCAATGTGCGCGTTAATGAGGAAGTGTAAAGTAGGTTTGTAATGAGTTGGGTCTTTGAGCGCATGAATCTCTGGCGCATTTACATGAATGCTTTATTTTTTGTTTCTGTCTACCGTCTGAATGTTAGTCCATCATATATTCTTCTATATTCTTTTACCTCTGTTTTGGTCTCCACCAACTCCCAAAATATGAGTTTTTAACCTGCAAAATGCCCGGCCCTGCTCACCATGTTCACACTGTCTGCCATTTAGTGCAGAGGAAGCAGTGCCCAGTGTATGAGTGTGTGTCTTTTTTTTACTGGTAACAGCTGCTATTAATGTGATCCGCTTTAAATATTGATGATAGCTGCTTTTAATATACAGATAACTGAGAATATCTGGAAAATTAACAGCCCAGCTCCTGACTTTTGCCAGGAGCAGAAAAGGGGGCGTCCATTTAAGGAACAGATGCCCTCATGTGGCCCTGTTAATTGTGACCACAGTGAATCAAATGCCACGCATATTATACAGGGGAAAGTGGAGAGGTGGCTCGATCACGCATCATGAGACCACCAATCGAGTGTCAACAAGTTCAACCACATATAAGTTGTTATTGTAGCCATGACAACAAAGGTTAAGTATTTCAAACCCAAACCACAGTGTTTTCCTCATCCTCGCCAAGTGTATTTTGTGCCTGTCTAATCAGACCTTGACCCCAGCATTAACACATCATAAAACATTTTTCGAATGGATTTCTCTTGAGGTGGAAGGTGACATGCTCTCAGAATTAGCCGGTAATCTGCAACAGCAGGATAGTTCTCCAGGGTGCCAGGTCATCGGAAGATTGCAAATGTGTATCACTTAGGCTAAATTGCGTTGAGCCGAAAGATAATAGATCATCCAGTCGAGTCCGAAGCTCTCTGTCTGAAAACGTGACTGTCTTCCTAAATTTTACACTGAAACACACAACCATACGATCAAAAGCCTTTGAGCTCAGTGTTAGTTGGAGGCTGTGATGGCAAACCTTTCACTGCGGCCTTTGAGTGTTGCTATTCAGATAGACTTTTTTGCCTTTAGACACAGTGAAATGACATATTGTACCTTTTTTTTTTTTAAGATGACAGGTCCTTCTTAAGTATACTGAAGCCCTTACTCAAGGGCGAGAGTACTCATTGATTAATTGCATTCTTCTAGTCAGTGAAGGAATCCAAACCTTCGTAGCCGAGTCTTCAGTCTCTCTGATTTTAGTCTGCTCTTCGTTTTAGCGGTGCCATTCGACACAACCCTCCCACAGTGTCCTTACTTCTCAACTGCGGCAACATAAACCCAACAGTTCGTATTACCTGATATCTCTAGCCATTACACAGCAAGTGCACGTTAGTCTCTCCCCTTTTCCCTTTTGTCGACTGGCCTCCCCTTGGATGGCAGCCAATGACACAGACAGTGCGAGCGATCTACGTGAGCGGCATTTAGCCGTTCCTTCATGTTTGCTCATTCCCGCTATCCTTCCTTGAGTTTGCATTGCCGACGGCCCTCTAATCCACAGTGAGGTATAATCCAGTCCCTGGTGCCAGTTGTAATGCAGGCTTGATTTCATTATGATGTTTAATGGGCATAGCAACAGACTGGGTTACATGGCTGTAGGGCTGTGTGGGTCCCACTTTGGGAAGGTTCCCGGGGGCATTCGCAGTCTTAAACAATTACTTTTCTCTTTTCTATTCACTCAGCACTAAGCCCTTACATCACATTTTTCTTACTCAATGCAACAATTATTCCTTTTCGTTGTTTTTTTTGTTTTTTTTCCTTTCTCATTAACATGAAATGAAGCATGTTCCTCTGTAGAAAGAGCAAATATTAAGAGGTACTTTCGGCTACCGGAGACACTAGGAGCCATATATCATTGAGCTGACACATTTAAGTGTTTTCTAACATTTGGTATCACAATGAAGTGTCTCAGGCCCCGTTTGCCTCCAGGCGCTGCATGCTGTAAAAAGCTCCCTTTTTACAAAAAAACTCCTCATGCGAGTGACTCTAAAGCCTGTTTACATCTTCAGATGAAGCCTTGCATCATGCAGCATGATCATAGTGTTAACTGCCTTATCCGCCTGCACACACATTTTAGATTCATACATGCGGAGACCAACGCACTGAAAACATGCATGCTCAAAAGGAGAGAAAAAAAATATTGTACAGACGTGAAAAAAAATATGGTGGGTTCCTTTAAATGGCGCTCTCAGGCTTGCATTTATGTTTACATGTGTAGGCCTGTTTCTATCCGGCCCTGGAGGTTTGGATTGGAAGATGACAGATGATAAAAGGTGGACAGATGATAAACGCAGACTTAAGTTTTATTGGATTTCCTTTTTAGTCAACGGTTTGGGCCGGCGCTCGAGCTTTCCCTCCGCTCTGCGCACCGAAGGGAAGAGCGCCACGAAAACAGCGGCACTATAGGGAGAAAGAACATATACCTCTCAGTGTTGAAGGAGCTCTTCTCTCATTCTTTCCCCTGTTCAGTTCCTGTTCCTTTTTCCACAACTCCATCCATCCGCTCACACCTCGCTCATTTCATTTCCTTTCCTCATCTTTCCTCCCTTCACCAGCCCCTTAAGGCCATTTTTTTCCTAAATTTCTTCACCCCCCACCCCATCCTGTATTTCTTTTTAATGTTTTTTTTTTTTTTTTTTTTCATTTGCAATTACAGTAATATGTAACATCAGGCGCAGTGAGATTTAGGGCTTTACCTTACATAACCCCAGGATTTAGCTGCAGGGTTTTAAGGCTTCTCTGAGCCGCTGAGCTGGGGGCAATCGGGCCTCTTTAAAATATTTTCAAATGGCTGCAATCCCCAAAGGGCCTATGAGCATGTAGGGATAGGAAGGCTTTGAGGGCCTTGATATAGCACAAGCATCATTATTTTGTATTACCATGGAGCCTGATCCATTTAAAATACAGCCTTCTCTATTCTATTCAGTGGCAGTGTTGGCAGCGGGTTAATAGATGCGGGTCAACACACACTACAGACACACACACAAACACACACACACACACAGCCACTGACATATTCATGGAACTCCTCCACATGCACACACAGTAACATGATGTTACTGTCTATTTTAGGTTTATAGCAAGAGTGACTGCTCACACATGTTATTTTTATGTCTCCAAATGTATTCTTTTTTCCATTAGAGGAATGGTCCGCAGTCTTGTTTTAGCAACCCCACACGCACACACACGCACGCACGCAACCTTGAAAATGTGCACGCGCACACACACACACACAGTCACACTCACACACACACAGATACACAATCCTGCACACTTGCCAAATAGACTTATTTCGGCCCCCAAAAAAGGGCAAAGGACAGTTTAGTGTTGACTTGCAAGTTTGTGCGTAAGTTTGTGTTAAATAGAAGTCCGCGTGTCGATGCGTGAGTGCGTGTGCATGCATGTGCGCGTGCGTGCATGCGCATGTGTGTGTTGGTGTATATCGGAGCGCTAGGAACATAGGAGAGCTTTTTTATTTGTTAGATTTAATTTGATATGACTTTATATTAAACTGTAAAAAGGATAGGAGGAGGGATTTGGGTTTGGCCCCAGATCGCCACGCCAACCCAAGCCTGATTTTATTCCTCCTTGAGGCAGGCCAAACAGACAGGCCGTAAATTTGAAATAATGAACTGCCTGGCCTAACTTGGTGATTTGAGCTCGGGAGGGAATTGTGGAGAAGAACTGGGTTCGACCTGATGGAGGAGGCAAGAGAGGGAAAGTGGAATAAGTAGAGAAAATAACATTGACAGAGAGCGGAGTGAAAAAAACAAAACCGTGGCGGTAGAAAGCGCACTTCAGAATGTGACTTGAGGACAAGGCCTACCATGGGAAGAAGCAAAGGAGCATATGTGGCTGTAGCTGATGGGAGTTCTGATACCCAGCGATATGCTCTGTGTTATAGGATGTGTAATGTCAGCAGGGTTAATGTTAGTTTCCACGGAAAAGCCTGCTCCCTCAGCTTCTTAGTACACATTTTTAATTTCTAGCTCTGGTCCTGAGCCGGAGGGGGAAAAGTTTTAAGATGTAAAGCCGCTGGGATTAGGCCTGCATGAGGGGACAACATGGGAGACGAGGATGGGATGAGCCCCCACAGGGTCGCAGAGACCGCCGCTGACCCGGTCGCTCGTCACTTTCAGACAGTCAACAAGGGGCTTTGCAGCAGCCCTGAAATGTTTGGTGTTCTTACACCACACGCGATGGAGGGATGAGGAAGGGATGAGGAGAAGATGAAGGGAAGATGAGTGGGAGATTAAAATGAAGGATGGACTTGGAGGCTGATGGTGTTTGGCAAAGTAAAGAACTGTTCTTATATTTAGAAAAGCAGTCAGCAGAAGTTTCACAGCTGCGTGAGAGTTTAGAGACTTGGAATAACACAATCTTAGATATAGGCTTTGCTAAATGACCTCTAAAGTTCCGTGGGATGTCAACTTTTTGGGGTTTATAATAAAAGTTACAAGCGGCACACGTCTGATGATTGAAGTAGATGCCGATTTTCTACGTGGATTTCTTTCAGCATCTCTCCTCTTTGGCTTTGCCCATAGACCTCCCTTTTGCGATTTTTCAGTCCATTTTACTGGTCTTCCTGTGTTTTAACAGGCTTTTATAACCCGGCTGCAGCTGCAAAATACAGCAAGAGAGTATGGTAGGGAAAGGGGTAGTTAAGGAGAGAAAAAGGGAGGGAGCGGGAATTGAATCATGAAATGAGGACCATATTTCCACACAGTGCCAAAATGTGGACTTTCCATTTTTGTAACGAGAGTGCTCTCCCTTTCTCTTTCCCCCATTTCGCTCTACTTCTCCCTCGCCCTCTCTGTCATTGAAGAACTCTGTGCAGCTGTTCGTCAGTAGTTGTCTGTTTGTTTGTCTCTGCCCGTCTCCCCCTTCCTCCCCCACTCTGCCTTTAGCTCATGTAAACTTTGCTTTTCGTCATGCTTTTTCCACTGCAGGCGTCTCTGCTTTTGATTAAAGTTAAAAAAAAAACAAAAAAAAAAAACACGCAGCATATCCCTCTTTCTCTCTCTCTCTCTCTTTCTCTCTCTCGCTCTCTCTCTCTTTCTCTCTCTCTCTCTTTCTTTCTGTGTCTCTCTCTGTTTTTCTGTCTCACTCACACTCTCTCACCAGCTATAACTGAGACGCCATTTCACTTCTCTCTTCTTCTCCCCTCTTTTCCCTTTTTTTCTTTGCTTCTAGGATCTTTCCACAGCAGTTTGTTTAGGCCACGCGGCCCTGTGAAAACTTCACTGCCAGTGTTTGTTGAGTTTTCCGGCAAGAGCATCTTGAACTGATATGGCTTCCCCCTGCGTTATGACCATTACAAAACAACCTTTCTTTTGTTGTGATCATTTAGCAGGCCTCAGAGAGACCAAAGCAGCAGGGCCTGCTCAGTCCTACACTCACAATGCCTCTTGGCCTGTGCCAGACGGAGACATAACTCATAACCTCAAAATTAGCTCCATTGTCCTCCCTAGAGTGGCTCTCAGCCCAAGCAGGGATAGCTTTTGCCACACTCTATTGTTGCCCTCATTCCACTGACATTAGCATCCTCAGATCATCTTTCCCACCTTTGCTGCAGCCTCAGCAAGAATCACTATTGCAGCAGAGACAGCCACAAGCGTCTGTTTACGGCGGTCCTTGTGCAGTGTGAGATGGCTAGATACAGCCCACAATAAAATAAACACTGCCACCTCCTTTCTGCAGGCCTGAGTTAGTACACATTCTCGCTGAGGAGGGTCTGTCATGGTTCCAAACCTAAGCGGAAGATATTACTTCTAGATACCATTGTAAATTTGTCCCCTGGAATGTTTTATTGGATGGGCATGAAAACAATGAAATTGATGACTGTGTGCAGAAAGAAAAAGAAGGTGTCATCGTTTCTGTCAGTTTTGCGAAATATGATGTATAGACAGAAGCGGAGGAGTGTGTAGAAACAAATACAATGTGCTTGAACCTACCTCACATACCAGATGGATGGGGATTATTGCATTCGGTTTGGGTTAAGAGGGTTGACATTCACAAAAAAGTAATTTCAAATTCTTTCCCTTGATTGTTTAAGCTTTCCGGTATTGCATTTTATGCTCAAAATGATCTAATTCTTCTGTTTCTGTACATTACGTTAGACACGGTTGCTACATTGCAAATTACATGTGCAAAAGAAAAAAAAAATTTACAAAAGAACAGCCAGGTGTGCCAGCGGAGCCTAGTTTATAATAATTTTACTTAGATCACACATCACTATATTAAAACCATTTGCCACTCGGCACCCATTTTGGTAACACCCGTGCACAGTTATGGTGTGCTCCATTTACATGGGAAGTTGGCAGTCGGAGCTGGGAACGATGTCATGCCCAGTTGATTGTGTTGCGGTACAAACAGCTAGCCACTGTTTACCAGTTCTAGCCAAGTTAGCTATTGTTAGCATTCCTGGTTTATAACAAAGTGTGAAAGAATGGTTAATGTGGCACAAACATGATAATTATTACAACTTTCAATTACCGTTGATGCTTTCATTTATTGTTAGTGTGTGGAGTGGCCATGTTTAATTATGAAGAAATTTGTCTGTTTGAGTGCAAATGGAATGTACCATTATCAGAGGACCAGGCTCCTATATTGGGAGAGAGCCATAACTTAATGGTTTTACTACCACACATCTGCAAGGTTTCATGACACTATTTGACACTGTTTTTTTTTTTTCTGTTTGTCCACTTGTGTGTGGTTTAGAACCAGGATGTGCATTAGCATTAGTGCAACAACATGATTGGCTCATTATGTTAACCCTAACCAAATGTTTGCTAGCAATCAACTTACACATTACTAAAGGCTATCACTTGCCAAGACATTAAAGTTGTAATGATGAACCCTAATTTGTAAATTACTTGTCTCAGGCTAGGTAGGAGTAAATAAGCGATTAGGAGGAAGTTAACAGATGAAACAGTAAAAAGTTTAGCACTTAAAGGTATCTAGCTTTTTTTCCCCTTGTAGTGGGTTTAAGAAAAGCATCATTATGAGTAATTCAGAGTACTTCAATGTAATTAACTCTTTGTCTGCTTTGTAATCATCGCTAAAATGCTTTGCTAGCATAATAGAACTCAAGGCCCATTCATCTGGTCTTTGACTCATAGAAAGGTACTGTATATGATTGAAAGCATGTATGTGTGTGTGTGTGCGTGCGTGCGTGCGTGCGTGCGTGCGTGCGTGTGTGCGTGTGTGTGTGTTTGTGTGTGTTTGTGTGCGTGTAGGCGCTATGTTTTGGCTATAAATCGCCATGTATTTTCTCAGTGAAGCTGACAGGAGGCAGACAGTGCAGGCGTGGTGACAGCCGAGAGGGAGACCAAACCAAAGATCAGGCTCTGGGGAGCTGGTTTGTTGTGGAGGACTGGGATTGACTGAAGGCAGAGCCACATGTCACATGTTAAACCAAGGAATATAGAGCCTTTTGTGCATTCTCTCAGTTCATAAAAAACATACAGAGAGAGCACTGGCATTTTTGCACACGTGGTATGCTATGTATGCTTGAAATATCACATGCTCATGCAAAGGACAGTTGTGCGCACACAAACAGTCACTATTTTTCTTTGTCCTCAGTGCATAATTACCACAGTCTGTGTGTGCGTGTGTGACTGTGCGTGCGTGTGTGCACGCGCGCGCACGTGTGTGTCTGTGTGTGTGCGTGTGCGTGTGCATAGGCATGTCTTTCAGTGTGTGACTGCACCTGTTCCTCACCTGAATCCACTTACAGACCCCAGCAGGGCCCCCAGGCTCCTCAGGGCCCTCAGGAGAAGCCCCTCATGCTCACACGCTCACACACACGCACACACACAAGGCCAAATGGAAAACATCACATCATCATCCCTTTCTTTCTCTCTCTCAGCTGTCGAACCTCCTCCTCTCAGCTATATCTCTGTCTGTCCTCTCATGTCATCCAGCTCATTCTTCTCCTCTCGTCTGCGCTCCATAACTTCACCCCCTCACTGTTCTCTCCTTCCTGGTTCCCTCTCTCCCTCTCTCTCTCTCTGTTTTTCATAAACTTCTGGCTGAGCGAGGCCAGTGATCCCAGAGGCGTAGTGTGAAACGCTAGACATTTCTGAGCAACTGCCAAACAGATGCAGGTTCCTCTGGTCTTTGCCTCAACTTAAACATCCTCTCTAAAACACCATAGAGCCATAGGCAACGCAGCAGCCATTGTACTGACAAGTCATCTTTTACATAGACAGTCTCACTGAAATTCAGATACAGTATATAATGATAATTTTTCCATAGTATACAACGGGTTCATGGACGTGACCAGAGATGTAGTGAATGAAACTGAAAATGATGTTACCATGACAAGGGCCTTGAACGTCTAGTGTGTAAGAGTTTGTGACATCTAACGGTGCATTTGCAGACTGCAGCCCCTCACGTTACCCTTCCATGAGGAGGCCTATTGTGGCCTGCAGGAGCATTCGCGTGTGATCACACATTTGGCAAATTTAGGTACTCAGACTGAACACGTCACAAAAAGGGTTCGCCGGCAACAGCAAACACTTGTTCAGAAAACATTGTTCATTTCCACAGGAAAAATGAATATGTTAGCTTGTGGTTGCTCAAAACGCAGTGAGTAAAAAAGAAATATTTGTACAGTCATGCCAAATTTATCCCAGAGATCATGAAGAAGTTGCGGTGGTGAAGCGTCCCATGTCAACGCTTGATCAAGGTTTATCAGAAACGAGATGAAAATGGCAACATCTCTGTGGGTATGTAGCATGGATGTAGTTCCTCGGCTAACACCTCACGGGGCCGCGCAAATGTTTCTTCATGGCACCAGACTGAGGCAACAACATCGCTACATCTTTTCTTTGTACACTCGGCTTTGTTTCTGTCTGACTGAACTCCCTCACAGCCATCGATGGGGTCTAGAGTAGATTCTGGTAAGTTCCTGCGAATCACATAATGCTTGAGGTCCCTCTGATTCCTCACTAGCTCATGCGTTATTGTAGAATCGCTCCCTTCGTTCCTCCTCAGTGCCTTCCTCATAGTTTCAGTATTGTCTCTTGTTGTTGTTGTCTTGACGGCTGGTCGGCCGGTTCAGCTGCATCAGCTGGTGTAAATATAGTATCCATGAACAACTGTAGCCAAATGAAAAACATGATACAACATTCTCTACAAATTTAGAGAGAGCAGCTTAAATAAGTTACTATTAGTAAAATATGACAAAAGCAACTAGGAGGACGCTCTGTAGAGCACAGACCTCTGCCAAACCCGGTTGTAAAAAAAAAAAAATGTTGTTTTTCGCTATATTAAATGGATCAACAGAAATGCATGAAAAGCAGCAGGAGCAAAAATATTGAGTTTCAGCTGATTAGACTCTACTGAAAGTAGAGTAATGAATATTATCATATTCATTTCTGCCTAAAAGATCCTACCAGAGGACTTTTAGGACCTTTGAACACCGAGTCTGTATGCTTGCATTTTTTAAAATGTGTCATCCAATAAAAATCTTTATGTAGTTTGGACACCAAGTATTCACACGATATTAGCAATTTAGGCTAATCAGAGCTAAATTGACCTAATGTAAGATTTTTTTTCTCTTTTATTGTTTTGTCTATTTCATTTCAGTTAATAATATGTTTTGTTTTGTTTTTTTTTTTCAAATCTATTTTGTGCTCATAGTAATATCCTATGGTTCATCTGAATATTCTGGCTTCGCATGTATGATTAGCACATGAAAGAATAAAAATAAAAAATAGTCTGCACACCAAAAAAAAGCTCCAGTGCGAATTAAATTGAATTAAATCACTCTGTGAAATTGAATTTTTTATTTAATGAAATTTTGTTCGCATTTTTTTGGTGTGCTGTTTTATTTATTTATTTATTTATTTTTATTTTATTCTTTCATGTTGGACTTTGTTGTCCCGCACCCAATCTTCTCTTTTGGATGTGTGCGCTTCCTCGTTTGCATTAATGATCAGCACATGACACCGTGATGCTCATGGGCGCCAATGGGTGCTTGGATGCTATAATCTTTAGACTGCCTGACAGTCAGGACAAACGAATCGCCTAATGTCAGTCAGATGTCACTCTTTTAACCAACCACCACGTCAATACAAAAAATAAGGAAAATATTAACAAACAATTGCCTTTACCAACAATCAAGTAAAATGAATGCCACTAAAACTACAATAAATCAACACACAAAGCAAATCAGTGTACGATTGACATGTCCAAAAGCAGAGTAATGCAACCAGCAACAATATCATTCAGTCATTAATTTAAGTTTCATTTATACATTTATCCAACAGTGAGTGGCTTGTCCATCCAGCTTTCACTTTAAACAATTTACCTATCTGTAAAGCGTGAAATAAATCTTCCTTCTGTTCCAGATGTAAGAAAACATAATTGGAAATCCCAGTGACATTTTTAGTAGTTGACAAACCCAGCCTTGGAAAAGAGCCTCACTTGTTATCAGTATGAGTTGTTGTTCATTCATGTTTATATCTCTTTCAAAAAGATGATCTTTATCTTTTCTTTCGCTCAGACTGAACAGTGTTGAGGTGTTTCGACAGCAGAGATTAAAGCTAAAGCGGAAAGAACCAATCAAAGCAAACGACTGCTGCAAAGCAAACGACCTATGTTATCTTGACATGAGTGCCCACACTAATAGTCTCCCATAGAAGTTGCATACTCTCAAAAGAATTATTTTACCTTAAAAAAAAAAAAAAAAAAAGAAAAAGAAAAAAGAAAATTGCATCATTTAAACTTTTAGTAGCTCGTGTTGTACTGGAACCAGTTGCCCTCGAATATGTCTTTCTTTTCAGACAGATGAGTGATATCCGCAATAAAAGGATGTCAGCGTAACAAAGCTAACCCCAGATGTGACCTCTGGACTGTGGCTCTTTCTGAGGTCATTTTACAGATGAGGATTAACCGAGTCTGATACTCTCTGTATGAATATTTGACCTAGTTCTGTCCCCATTTTATTGCATGTATACCTTTTCCCCCCTCCTCTTCTCTCAGGCTTTGGCTTTTCCCTGCTTCTTTGTCTGATATCGCGTTCAGGGTTCATTTTTTTAGTATTAACATACAACTTTTGTTGTAAACTGCACTATGATAAAAAGCGACAACCTCAGACAAGGTCAGATTTGAAGTGTATCACTTGAGCGCCCAGCCTGCGCTTGGAGATGATAGAGGCTGGTGATGCTTATTGATGAAACTGTTTGTATGCATTAGGTGGAACTCGCTAAGTGGATTGGCACTGATTTAATCTCTTTTTGCTGCATTGATTCCGATGAGAGCGGAAGGTTTTAAAGCTTTCATCTGGGTTAATAAGTTAATAGATGGATTGATAGATGGTAAGAATAAATCTTCAATTATCAGCTTGAGTGGAGCCATAAGCTGTCCGAACTAGGCTAATCCTGTATGTGTGACATGTATGGACATGCTCTAGCTGGTGTATGGGACTGCACTCTGCTGGTAAATTATTAACCTGTAGCATCCCACTAGCTGACCTCCCATCTCAGGCCCTGACTGGGACACTTGTGAAATGTTGATCCGAGCACACTGGGGAATATCTGGGGAAAGGCGGGAAGCTGGTGCATTTATCAGCGTGTAAGCAAGCTAGCATGTCAGAGACAGGAACTCGAGGGAACCTGTTTACTCACCTTATCTGCCTGGGAGATAAAGCCAGCTTTGACACAGATAGCATACGCGCGGACACGCACACAAACACGGGGAGACTCACTACGTGGGAGTGTGCGCACACATGAAAACAAACACGCGGCAGCGCCGGGAGCCACTGACACTCAGGCCGGGTTCATCCAGGGACACAGACTGACAAATGTGGCTGGGCGGTGACTCCCAGACAGCTGGTGGTCAAAGGTTGCCTTTCTATCTGTGCCCTCATTTGGCTGATTGTTTTTTCTCAGGCCTCATCTGCTACTCTGGAGTGCGCTCGCTCGCTCTCTCTCCCTCCTGTCTGTCTGTCTGTCCATCTCTGCTGGTCTCCTTCTCGCAGCTGAAAGAATAAATCTTTAGTTCATGCTATAGGAATGAGGATCTGGCTCCGTCTTTCCTAGAAACACTGATTTTGGACCGCTTTCCGCTTTTCTTGGGAAAGCCCCCGCCACCTCAGAGGGATGTATGCAGATCACCTCCCAACTTTACTGGCGTACTATTGGATGGTTTGCCACTGTTGGTGCTTCTGTGTGTGTGTGTGTGTGTGTGTGTGTGTGTGTGTGTGTGTGTGTGTGTGTGTGTGTGTGTGTGTGTGTGTGTGTGTGTGTGTGTGTGTGTGCACACGTGCACGTGTGTGTGTGTGT
>CAAKHG010003679.1:3555-18882 GCA_901007715.1 Dactylopterus volitans
TACCTTTTTTCAAACACCACATTGCACACACACGCTCACACACACGCACACATACAGTTTCTAAATGTTTTAGCTCTGGACCTCCATCTGTCCATCACGCCTTGCTCTCCATATCCCATCTGCTCTCTGTCCCTCTCTCTCTGGCACAATTTTCCATGTGCGAAGGAGGAACGGATGCAGGGAACATCACAGGTCTGTGTGTGACTCTCGCTTAAGCCTTACGTGTCTGCATACAAGCAAAGTCATGCACCACATGTGTCGCTATGCGTTCGGCGTCAGAAGGCAGCGTGCTTGAGAGTTTGCTGCATGGCTCTGAGAGCACTCGCTGCAGGAGGAGAGAGGCTGGAGAGCGTGTGGGACAGAGAAGATGCGCACCTCTGCTCTCAGTGTTTTGACAGCTCAGTTCTTTGCAGAAATTGAAACCTTTTAAGTGCTGCACTCGGACGCCGAGTCTGGATTTGGACAAAAGTAGGTGTGTGTGTCCCCTCCACATGTACATGCTCCCACTTTTCAAGTGACAACTGACACTTAGCACTTACCTACTCATTGACGCTTCTCCGCAACCCACCACCTCCCCTCTCCCCCAACAACACTCGCCTGTTAACGTGAGCCGTTTAACAATCCTCCCTGTTTCCATGACAACCACCTGCTGCTGTCCTCCCCTCATCTGTCTCCCCCTTCTCCCTCTCTTTCTCTCGCCCCTCTCAGTTGTCTCCCTTCTCTCTCTCTGCACACTGTTGGTATTTCAAGGTCAAAGAGGGTCACGGCTAGATAGTGAGATAGAGACAGAGATAGGAGTGGAAAGTGGGGAAAAAGAGAGTGATAACAATGGTAGAGAAGGCGGACATAGGAAGGATAGAGGACAAAAAAGCCCACAGAGGATGTTATTGTTAGCACCTTAGACCTCAGACATTTGCCTCATTCAACCTTTCTCAGCTCAGAGTCCTCCCAGCGTTTATCATAACCTCATTATCTAGTGTCAACCTTGAGCCAAAATGGCCGACAACAGGTTGCATTCTGCTGGAGCTGGGGGCCGCTGTTGTGGCAAGCCTTATCTTTTCCTGCTGCTTAAGCTGAAAATAAGACAAGAGAGGCACAGCAGACCAGAACATGTTTGTGCTCAATAAAGCAGAGTGTTGAACCAGTCGCTGCTAAATGGCATGCAATGACACACTAATTTAACTGGCAGCCATGTTGTGTTTTAGCAAGAGCGTTCTGACCTTTGGTGTCTGATAAACATGAATAAACTTGATTTAAGCAGAAAACAATTACTTTTTTTTTTGTAAATGTCCTCAAAAAAATGACCCTCTTTTGCCACCAGTGACTATGTGATGGAGGACATCTTGAGGGTGTGTTGGTGTCTGGGACAGAGTGTAGTAGCATGTTACATTAATTGCCATTGAGGTAAGGTTGGAACAGTGACCTTGCTAGCCCCGGGGAGAAGATGAAGCTTGACGTATGGATCAGCCAGTCCATTGGAGTCCATGGCTTTCAGTCCCTGTGGACACAAGCAGACACACACACACGACCCACACACAAGCACCCAGACACATGCACACACACACACCGAGTGTAGTGTGAAAGGTGACGTCATTGTGCCTTTAACCGCTTCACACAACTGACGGTCAAAGAAAGACAGCAATGATGACAGACCTCTTCTACTGTAGTTACATCTGAACGCTATGAATGTTGTGCTCCCGGGCGCTACCGTTTTCAACTCTGCTCAACGCCTTTGTGTTGTCCTCAAGGGAACCGTCCAGCAAGATTTACATAATTAACCTCATGTGACAGTAGAAAACATGAAACACAAGGCTTTTGTCCTTGTATGATGGTCATACCACATGTCTGCTGCAGCAGCAGAGTGCCATTACCCTGATTTCATGGTGCCAGAAGTTGATTTTGTCTTGACTTGACAAGTGGTAGAGGATGTGTGGGGAAATGTATTGCTTTAAAAAGGTTAAGAGAAGCAGCGTGACGTACAGCACCAATGCAGACTGGAGCATTGTCTTCATCGGGCTTTCAGCGGGGATTATGCAACCACACACAGAATAAGGTCTGATTCTATGAAGAAGCTTTTGAAATGATGGTTACCTTCGCCTTGTGAATAGTACAGTGAAGACAGTTGTTCTCCTGATCAAAGAGCAGGCTGAACTCCAACGTTCCCAGGTAGGCTGAAAACAACAGCAAACATTGCAATTACTCTCAGCGCACACACACACACACACGCGCACGCACACGCACACACACGCACACACACACACACACACACACACACACACACACACACACACACACACACGTGCGCGCACACAGACACCTCCGCTTCACTTCAACCTCTATCCGTCTTTTATTTATGAGAAAATGCAGTGCAAACCCATTCTTTGCGTTCACTCGTTCATTTATTCATTCATTCATTGTCTATAGTGACTTATCCTTTGAAGGTCGCGGGGAGACAGGTGGAATGGAGCCTGTCCCAGCTGACATCAGGTGAGGGCGGGGTACACCCTGGACAAGTTGCCAGTCCACCGGAGGCTAACATATAGAACAACTATTTACATTCACACCTATGGGCAACTAGTTAATCTGCACGTGTTTGGACTGTGGTTTCGGAGGACGTTGGAATAGCTGGAGAGAACCCACATGTTCACTGGGAGAATAAGCAAAGATGCTTCACAGAAAGGCCCCCTCCTGGCCCCAAACTGCCCCGCCCCCCGGCCGGCTGGAAGATTTAAAGTCAGGACCCTTCTTGCACTGGTGCAGTTCTAACCACTGAACCAGCACCGCTTAGCGAGGACATTCATTGACATATATAATCCTACCTCAAATCCAACCTAAGCGCAACTCTAACTTTTAGACTTCAACCAAGTCGTAACCCTCAAACAAAGAATGTGCTCATTGCGATGCAAAAATGCACACACACGCACACGCACACTCTCTTACCCAAATTTGTGGCCTTTTAAAAAAATGACATCGCCATACATGAATCGATCCATCTTGTTTGATTACTTTGTGGAAGTGCAGTAGCCAATAAATCATTGGAGACTCAGTGTAAAACGGGGGCAACAAGCGCTTTCAAAAATGCTTGACTTCACAAATACTCTGCACGCATATGTTGTGCTTCAAAAGGAAAAAAAAGCAGAAACTAATCTTGAGTTTGAAAAAGATGACTCCCCACTCCAAGAAGCGACAGTGTTGTTTTTCTGCTTGATTGCCCTTTAATTTTCACACAAACTCACACGCACACAACTCACTGTCATCATCATCAGAGTCAGCCACTTCCTCCCTGTCTCCATTGTCGTCCCCCCTTCTCTCCCCGTCTTTGTAGCCTCCACCCGTTTCCCCGTTGAAAGTCTCCTCTTTCAATATCTTCTTCTCCCTCGGAGGCGGCGGCGTACAGGGGTAGTCGTGGAAACGTGGGAAGAAGTCTGAGATCTGCGGGATGGGGAGGATGGGGCCTGGGCACACATTGATGGCAAAGTGCTCCTGCATAGAGATCTTAACGGGTGAGGGAGGGGGCAGAGCAGAGGAATGTGGAGTCGCCGAGGGAGAGGAGGCGGATGAGGGGGGGTTGGAGGCGGAGGACGGAGGGATGGCCAGGTGGGAGGTGGACGGGGGTGGTGGCGGTTTGGAGACGCTCATGTGGACGGTGGAACGGGACTGTGGGGCAAAAACGAGAAGCAAGGAGTGAGATGAAAAATAAAGAGAATTAAAGATCCTCTATCTTCTCTGCGTCTCCAACTTTCCACTTTTATGCAAGTTTTGCTCGGCAGCAGCGGAGGTCAAACACATTCAAGGCGAGTCAGTGTTGGCAATGTGTTGAAATTCACAACACACCTAAAACACCCTCGAGGTAGCAAGGAACTATGCCTCTGTTTTCATCCAGTGCCGCAATCCTGACTTCTCAAATGCCAAAATAGAACTCGCCAGAACCTTTGGCACTTCAAGTGTGACTCACACATTGTGTCAGCACACGATGTCTGCGCTCTGAATGAATATTCAAATGTATTGCTGGAAAGTATGAACAAGTGATGTCACTCCACTTTAATCCCTCCCTTATCTCGCTCGTTCACTCCTCTCTCTCTCTCTCTCATCGTCATTCCCTTGAGTAATATTTACATAATACTATTTGAAGCCTTTCTCGGTCCTTAGCATATTTGTTTCCTAAGGAGGCACAGTAACTTTTACCAAACCCCCCCCATCAAGTGCTATCATATCCAGTTTCCCTCACAGTGATTAAGAAAGACTGAAGACACCTTATCTTCATGTACTTTCATGTACTTGTTATTTTAAAAAAAAAAAACAGGTTTGATATTGACAACCCTGTGATCGCGAGCTGAGATTTAAAAGTGCTCCATTTGTTAACAGGTGCTGCGAACACCAGTAAAGACAATCATTTGCCATCTCAGTAAGGATGAATATCCAGAAGACAATTATAAAGAGCAAGATGGGATACAGACAGTCGATAAAATGGTAAATCCACTTCATGAGCAACTACCTTCACTTGAACATGTTGGCAAAACCGCTATATAGGATGCATGTCACTTGTCATGCACATTACACTGTATGTTGCACATGTCCGTCCCCTCACTTCCTTTTGGCCAGACCAGTTTGAGTTTTGCTTATGTTGTCAGGATTTTCAAGACTGTTTCATTTCCCAAACTACATCGCGTTGTTTTATTTTTAGCTGCTGACTGATGAATTTGTTATTTAAACATAAATGATCGTCTTTCTGCTATTTGTCTTGTGCTGATGAAAATTTGCATGTCAAAGCATCGGCGCTGGGGCTGTTCATTATGATATTAATATATGTGCTATTTCTTTGACTGATAGATTGATTAAATTTTAAAATGTCAGCCCAAGCTGACATTTTAAAATAGGATTTCTTTGTACGAGCTGTCAGCAAAACAACAAAAAAAAGCCATCTTATTTGCAATGACAGGAAACAGAAAAGCAGCAACTATTGACAGTTGAGAAGTTAGAAGCACAGTTGATGATTATTTTTGCTTTAAAAATGGCTTGAATTATTACCAAAATTGTAGCAGATTAATTTTCTGTCAATCACCAAGTCAGTTAATTGGGCCATTGTTTCAGCTCTGGCTTCCTTCCTCAAATGCTGCTAAGCCAGTAATGATTTGCACTTTTGGCGGAAATGTCATTTTGCTCCGAGTCTTTTTCCACAAGGCATTTATATAATGGTTGGCCCTCATCTGTACAGTGTACATGCACCGAAAGATAAGATTTTGATCAAATATACCAGCTTTATGCGGAAGCCATTAAAAACGAGATACCGAGGAGCTCAGTGCAGTTGTCAATAGACAGATTTAGTTTCTTTACATTGGTTATACTATGAACAAAGTTTACAGAAAATATACGACTCTCTTTCACATTCACATACATGTTTATATACGGATCAAAGTAACTATTTCACTTTATGATGTTAAACAAACCTAACCCACGGACATGTTTACGTATTGATCAGGCTAACCATATGATTTTGTAATGTTCAATAAACTAAACCAACATTCATGTTAGTATTCTGCTCACACTGAAGTTTTCGGAGCTTCTGGTAATTCTTATTAATAACAATAAATCCAGTGCACCATTAATGTCTTGGCACAGCAAGTCTTGACTCAGTTGTAAACTTGCATCTCCATCTTTCCTCACCATGCTAAGTTACTCAAAGAGACTCGTACATCATGTGCACGAAAATCATACATACAGATCAAGACACCATATTGCCTGTTTCCATTTTCAGTGCCTATATTCATTCATTCAGTCAGTCACTTACTCTGGTCTTACATAACAACATCCTGATTCCCTGCTTTGGGTGCCCACATATGAATGATCACTTGCAGCATGTTGCTCACAAACTCAATCGCGCTCAGTGTCTAACATGCCGAGAGACGGGCACACATGCACAGACATAAACATCCATAAATACATACCGAGGGACAGTCTTCATCTGTGCCAGCGCTCCATCTTAACTGCTCTCACGTCCTCTGTCTCTCACACACTAAGAAGCATGCAGACCAGCTCGGAGTCAATATATCCCAGTGTACTCCCTCCCTCTCTCGCTCGCGCTCTCTCCCCGTCTGTGTGTGTGTTGTCGGTTCATCGTTTTCTCTCCTCTCCACCGTCCCTCCCTTTATCCCATCCCCTTCGTCGTGACGTGTCCACAGACTGTACATGTAGTATACCGCTTGCTGTCACTTACTTTCTCGGCAGTGAGGAGCTTTAAAGAGAGCGAGGTGTGTGTGTGTGTGTATACCGTGGGGGTTCCAAAAAAAAAGGGAGCGAGAGAGAGAGAGAGAGAAAGTAGCAGACAGACAAATGAGCAGAGCAAGACAGATATGAAGATTTGGAGGCAAGCCAGCATCATACAGACACGCACAACCAAATACACGGAGAGACATGTTGTATCTACAGTCGGTGGTGCAGAATAAGAGAAATATAGCTCCAGGAGAGAAAGAGAAACACATCCGCTCATTGAAGGACAGAGAGAGGAAATTAAACTCACTGCGTTGACTGAGCTGAACGAAATACATCACCAGCCATCCAATCATATTCCCCGCGTACTTAGTGTTGGCTAAGACCGTGGCCAATATCAGCCAAGCATATGTGTGCGGCTTGTCTTGGTAATGAGATGTATCAAACAGCCACGCATCGGTAACAGTTGCCTTACGCAGGGTGACACTGTTCTAAATTGCTGCCAGAGACAAACATGAATGTATGAATGGATGGATGAGAAGAGTGAGGGGAGGATGGATGGCTGCGGGAGTCTTAATGGAAAACAGGGATGAGGCGTGCATGAGAAATGGAGAGCCACAATGGGGAAAGAACAACTTCAAAGTATTAGAAATGGAGCACAAAATGATAACACTCACTGAGAGATCAAGCTTTTGTCCGTTATACCAAGAGAGGTTCTTTGGACATAGCACAAGACAGAGAATATAGATGCATGCCATATTAATGATGTGGCTCTGGATGGAAAATCATCAGAGCGCTAATTGATAACTCTGTTATTTTCCATTGCTGAACAGTAACAATTGAACAATAAACCCGGTCAATTAAAATAATCGTCATCTGGAGAGGGTATATCTACAGTATGGATGCATGTGCCCATCCGCTTGGAAACAAATTGATCTAATTTGGACATCTCATCACGGTCAGCATCATGTTCTCATCAATAGTATGAAATGAATATTAATTAATGTACAGAAAGAACATCAGTGCGACATTATAAATGAAAGAGAACATCTGTGCGACATTATAAATGAAATATGATAAATGAATATTCCCACTCGCAGTAACAGACACAAGTCAAATGTTTAAAGTGGCTTGAAATGAATGCAGAAGTGCTCCTGAGGAGCATCTCTGCAAAGCAAGTTGGACTGTCTAAGTTCTTGACAACAGACTCCTGTCTTGGTCTTTGGTTTCCTCAGAGCAGCTCATCCCCTTTAAGAAAACGAAAAAAAGGCACATGTCGAAGCGAGCGCTTACTTGGCGTATGGCAGCAGTTATCACACAGCTGCAGAGCATCCATAGCCGACATGCTGACCGCTAAAACTCTCTGATGCTCTCCATGTGGCCGGGCACCCAGGAGGTACGTTCTGCTCCAGCAGTGGGGCTCTTGTGGTATTCGGCACGTCATCAGCCACTGACGTGATGGCTGGGCGTTATCACAAAACATAAACCACACATATAGGAGGTGTAAGATAGAGGATATGATATAGGCCTGAAAATTCAAACATGAGGGGGGAAAAACGCACTGATGGGTGGTGTGTCTTTATACTGGCCTCGGTCATCTTGGGTGGCAGTAAGCCTAGGACGCGTCAACGGCGCCAGGGGATCGATTAGTTACTGTGTCAGCACTGGAAAATGCGCAGTATTGCTAGCTCGAAGGTTGTTTTTTTGTTTCTCGCACTGAAAACAATAATGCTAAGCTTAACCCAGAAAGCGGAAGAGGAGGGGAATGGCGGCCAGTGGCAGGCTTATGCACACAGTCTACATCCAATGAGGCAGACTTTGATTCTGCGTATGTGTTGCCAAGCAGTTCCCGGCGCAGTCAACTGCACAGGCTCGTCAGCCATGTTACATGATATCCCAAACCATGGGGGGGGGGGAGAAAAAACGTTGAGTTTAAAGGGAAATGTGAACCATGTAAAGGATGAGACAGGTAAGGGCGGATGGCAAGTAAGATTACCCATCAGTCACAGTGCCTCTCTGGAGCGCAAAAACAAATGGAACTTAATTAAGTGTGAACGCTGAGAGCGTTCTTATTCTTCCGTCTGTAAGTTTATTTAGTGGTTAACCAGCTCTGTGCACCTTAAGCTGCAGAAACCTTTCAACTATCAAAAAATGTTTAACTTTTCTCTTTCAACTTTCTGCGACGTTGTGAACCCCCATCACCATGACAGCCACTGATTTTATAGATTGTAAATGTCATAAAGTTATGTCATCAAAGAAAACTAGATTTGCATAAGGGATACATTCATTGTAAATTTTATCTTTGTACACAAGTAAGTGGCATTTGTGGTAATATATTTTTTTTCTATTGCATTAATTTTAACAATTTCCCTAATTTGTAAGCAGTTCCACTCAGCTTTCAGCATTCATTTGCATTTTCTGTGGGAAATTCATTTTCTAATTATATGATCATTATAACAAACAAAATCATGTTACTATTTTGGATCAATTTCCTCGAAACAACAATTTTTGAATTTGTAAATTTAACATGTTAATGTCTTACGAGAAACAATGGCTTTTTTTTTTTTATAAAGACTTCATTACAAGTTAATCTCAAGAAATTGAATATGGTTGTCCAGTCCATAGATTCCTGTCAACTGAATGGAAGAGAAGATGCACAGACATTGCAGGATAATGTGCTTTTCATTAAAAGACAGTATATGTAATACAGGCATCAAATGCATTAGCATTCATGTATATATACACATGCATGCAAAGATACACATACACATGCGTGGACACACAGAAAAAAAAAGAGTATACATGCATAAAGACAGGGAATATCTATAGTCTGGGGAGAATACAAAGGTTTTAGGTTACTTTTGAATATGGATGTGATGGACAGATGTGATGGACTTTAGGTCAGCATCCTGCTTTTGTTACAAAAAGCAGGATCACATAATTGAAAGCCTCCCTCACCCAGACTCAGGCTTAACTGGATAAAAGTCAATTTGACATATGAATGATTTTCCAAATATTTTTTAACTGACAGAATGAGTTTGTGGTGGAATTTGTAATGTATTTCATATCATTCAGCATTCAAAGCATCAGAAAGGTTTTGGACTCGTGAAATTTTTGTTTCCACAGTTGATTCAAACATGGAGGTTCTTTTCCTTTTAAGTAGGATGAAAATGAAACAATTAGGAAGATGAATTATATATCTCTTTTTGGGGTTTCTGCTATCCTCTCATCCTCTTACAATTCCATTCATCAGCATTAAGCCCATCATATAAATAATTAACAACAAAATGATCCCTTTTGCATCAATATTTATCCTTATGTTTATTCTGTCATGGAGCAACTGTGACCACATAATTGGATAAATAAAGTATTTCTGATTCTGATTCTGAATTTTGTATGATACTGGTTTTTGCTTCAGCTAAGTTTGCATTGTTCACGTGTTACCACAGAAGTGGCAGTATAGTAAGGCAGGCTGGCTGTTATGCTGATCTGAACACATTATAAATTTCTATTTGACCAATCAGATTGCTTAGTCAGTCATATTCACTGTGGAACGGAACGCAGCTTCTGTGTTGTCAAGCACCTGTCAGGTGATATATATATATATATATATATATATATATATATTTCAAAACTGACATTTTGCTCGATTTGAATGCTGAGCAGAGCTACAATAAATAGTTCTATTTTTTTCATCATAGTGATAATAAGAACAGATAAAAATTTGCTATGTGTGTGTGTACATTATTAAAATACGTCTAGATATCACTACTTAAGCTCCTTGCCATTTTTGTGCTTCGTTTTCTTGCCACCTCACCTTTATGGGTGTAATAAAAACACTACAGCTTTAAATATCTCTATATTCTAATTTTACCAAGACTTACTGTCCACATTCCAGTAAAAGCTGATGCTGATCATGGTTCCTAAATTACTTCTGCGGCGCCAGTCTGCCAACAATAAGTAGCAGTTTCCATACGAAGATGGAAATGTTAAAGTAATAATGTCTTCAAAAATGATTCAGTGTGTTTTATATATTGTGTGACTGGGAAAGGTGTTGTCACCATAACAACAGACACTGCCAGGAGGTGATGCACACATTTGACAGACACCAGCTCAGTTCACACCCTTTTTCATTCACAGTGACGTCCAACTACTTAGAACTGTCAGGTTAGCCATGTCGAGGCCTGTCCCCGACGAAAGTAATCAATAGCAGCAACCAAGGAAAGTAAATGACCTGATTCAAATCAGGCAAGATGATGATGTGAAAGTATGTTAATAATGGATTATTTAAAATCAAATACCTCTCTGACAAATAACAGACAGGATAAAATGCATCACCAAACAAAAAACAGATTGTCAGCCTCCATGTCAGCCTGATTAAAGCATTCACATCGCTCATGACTCTAATATAAATAATAAATATTTAGTATGAGACAGAGAGAGAGAGAGAGAGAGAGACAGAGGGATGAAGGAAGGAGAGGAGTGGGTACAAGCAATTTGTGGAGGAGCATTCACCCAGTCCTTCTGCATGGGAAGATAATCTCATGCCATTACTACAGTGCAAGGCAATGCAGGGTTTCCATTAAGTGTACAAGCACAGCCTCCCCAACCTCCTCCACCCATTAGCTCTGAAAGTAAGTAAACTTCTATTTACATACTGCAGCACTGGGGCAAGCTGAAATTTTCCAACACTTGGCATCACACGAGATGGGAAATTGCATACATTTTAGTAAAGATAAAATTCACCGCTGACTATCTCAAATCCGTCAGTTACTTGCTGAGTATCTTCTGAGAGATTCTGCATGTTTAAGTCAAGAAGAGCTCGTACTATGATGTTCAAAATTAGGTGTTCTCCAGGGGGGCACCATTTTTAGTACTGCCAGACAGCGGTGGTACTGGTGATGATGACTGATGCAACATTTGTGTGGGTGGATTTAAAAAAAATAAAATAAAATTAAAAAAAAAAAACTTTTTAGCTTAAAATCATAATCCATATAAAATACTTTCCAAGTCTAAAAAGTGAAGCTATTGAGGAAGTGCTTTAAAGCTACAGCCTGTCTGATACCCAGCAGGGGTCTACGAACGTAATTGCAAAAGGAAGCCAGAATGTGTAGGCATCTAAAATAGACAATGATGCAGAGTGTAATTTAGAGCGTACCATGTGCCGAACAAGTTGCTTCCTCAAGAGCTAAATCAGGATGGAGGTGCTCCTCTCGAGCTCAACCTTTTTATCCAAATTCATCTCTGGTTGCAAATAAAAAGAGAAGAGAACAGCAACATGGCAACGACACAAAAGAGAAAATGTTTTAGAACTGAGAGACACTGCTTTTGTCAGTTAATTAGTTTTAGTCCACCAACCAAAGAGAAAAGGCATGGATTTCACCCAGTTTTTTTAAACAGACGATTATCCGCTCCACCTGCCCTTTATATAGTCAGGAACCAGAGCTTTGTGGTTTTGTTAGAAATTAGAGAATATCCACAGTCGCACTGCCACGATTACTGGCATAGTGGATAGAGATGGTGAAGGACAGAGGCTAACCTAAAAGTGACATCTGCACATGCTCTGATCCGGTCATTTTATAAGTGGTCGTGTGAAATCTGGTGGGTGTCAACGTTGGCCGTCGTTTCTTTTATTGTTTTTTGAGGAAAGACAGCAATCAGTCGAGAGGTAACATTCAGCAGTGTGGAGTAAGGCAAGGCGAGCATAAATGCTCATATCTTGGTAAGCTTCGAGGTTTTGTGTATTTTGCTTCCATTGCATGTTTTTTTTTTTTTTTTTTACTGGAATAGTGGAAAAAAATTGATAAATAATAACAATGCATATTTGATTATTTATTTTTGTCAGGATGGCTAACTACAGGATGAAGGCCGTTCCTGGAGTGCCTGAAATTTCGTGTCAGACTTGTGAATTCTGCCCCAGCTTGAATTTTAATTGGCAGCATGATGCCGGTGAGTGCATTTTTTAACAGGTGGCCAGTTGTTGATGTTCCCCTGGGTTGGCAGTTGGTGTCACAGGTGCAGCTCGCTCTACGCATCATTTTGCTTCGGGCAGAATCATTGGTCGCGTTGGCAGAGTGCTGCACTGTCAAGGTGCATTATTCTTTTCACCATGTGCCATGTCCCCAACTTTAGCCTGGCCTCGGCTCCCGGTGTTGCACAGAAAGCTGCTCAATCTTTCTGCCTTTGTCCCCCCCCCCCCTGTCATTGCTATCATCCACCATATCACCTTTCCTTCATGATATCACTCTTTCTTCCCGTTTCCGTCTCTGAGGATGCTTTCTCTCTGATATGGACAGATCTCATTAACCCTACCTGTGATTTGTCCTTAACTCTGACAACCGGGGGCATCACCCAAAATGAATGGATATGCTTTTCTTTGTCTGAACTAAAAACACAATGTCACTGAACCAGTTCAGATTTTTCTAATGTTTTGTGACGGGCGCAGCCAGAAATGATAGGGAAAGAATGACCCCTGTCAAATGAAATGACAAATTGAGGGAATGATATTCCCTGTGGTTAAATATGTTGTTTCATTCTTATTTATTGTATGCCCCTCCTCTTGCAAGGTTTTTTATTTTTTATTTTTTTTTTTTTTGTCAATGTGTTTATGTACAGTCTATGAGAATGCTCCATGAGTCCCTCTGGCATTTTTCGCAATGCTGTTTTGGTCTCAATCCCATGTTTTCATATTGCAAGTAGCAATTTATGAACCGGAGACATGATACTGGAGTTGAAGTGTATGGAGTCAGGTTGCTCCTGAGGTTTTAAGGTGGCCTTATTTCTTGTTTTATCTCTCATGAGATTGAATTACTCTCCTGCGGATGCTGATCTCCAACCAGCCTGCTGTTCAAAGTCTGAAGCAAAGCTCAGCACTAACATCGTCACATTATTTGCCGCTGACCCAATTAGATCCTGCATAGATCATGTGACACATATTTCCTTCTCCTCCCTTTTCTCTCTTTTCTCTCCCTTGTTCACCCTTTGTGCGTTTTGATGAATGGATTTGTAGGACAAATGACAGCTAACTGATTAATTATACCCACTCATTCTGATTCTTTTTTTTTTTTATTCCGCCCCCATTTCAATTTCTGTTTGTCACTCTATAACTAGAAATACCCGGGTTTGCCCCATCAGCATATTCCCATAAATAAAAGAGGGAGAGAGGCTGAGGTAAAGCAGAGGTGTGTGTGTGTGTGTGTGTGTGTGTGTGTGTGTGTGTGTGTGTGTGTGTGTGTGTGTGTGTGTGTGTGTGTGTGTGTGTGTGTGTGTGTGTGTGTGTGCGCGCGTGTGTGTGTGCGCGTTGCTTGCGTCGCGTGCGTGCATTGCGTGCGTGTGTGTGTTTTAGCCCAGAGGCAGGGCAGTGGGAATGTGTGAAATCCAGGGGTGAATTGATGTAGAGGGAAGGGGAGAGGTGAGCCAACCGCTCCAGCTCCGTAGTGTGAAGGTTACTGCGGTGAACAAGACACAAAAAAAAACTGATTAAATGAAAGACAAATGTGAATAGAAAAAGAGTCGAAAAAAGACAGCGAAGACCAATGGAAAGGAAATGCACAAAAATAAATACAGCCTGACAGTGAGAGACGGATAAGAGCGAGGAAATAGAGGTAAAGTGGGAGAGACATGGATTAACAATGCTGCAGAAATGGAGAAAAATTGACAGGACTGATGAATAAAAAAAAAGGTGGATTGCATGAGGATGTCAGAACACTTTTCACAGCGAGAAATGAAATCCATAAACAAGCCTTCCCAAAGTCTATTCATAATGTGAAGACAAATGTGCCCCACTATCAAATACCTAGAAGGGTGTAAATGCAGTCTGTGACAGGAAAATGAGCAGCAGAGCAGGAGATGCAGTGGGACGTAGTGATTGTATTGAGGTGTGCAGGCGGCGCCCCAATGGCAGGACATCATGCTGTGCTTAATGAGGCAACAGTGCAGGCAATTAGTTCCTTATGTGACATTATCAGTCACCAATAAGTGCATGCATCATTAAATTTAAGGCCCCTCCAATAACCCACTTTATCTTTTGGGTCACATACAAAACAGCGGATGCATTTGGAGCGCGCTTGCTTCGATTCACGCGCAGATGAAGGTTCAAAATCATTGGCTCCACAGGGAAAAAACTCGTCACCAACCGCCTTCGTTTTATGCTGCTTTTATGATGACAGTCAACTCAATAAATCCAATCTTGGAACTTCCAGTCCCTGGAAAACGTTCCCAAAACAGAAAGCGATATGGACGTACAGTGTAATAACTTAGTATGATAATCTTTGCACTTTGTCTTAACAAGGAATATGTAAACTTACTGCCAGATATCCAGCATGGTATATAAATAATAGTCAATATTTCCCTATTTCCCTGAAACTTAATGGCTTAATAGCATTAGCTTGAGTCACATGTCTCACTGTGAGCCAACGATATAAATTTTCACCCAACATTTTAATAACGTTAAGACAGTTACATTTATATAGCAAAGCAGACCTGTTTTTTCAGCCTTGAGCAAATGACAATGTGATTTTGGTTGTTTATCTTAAATGTCTAACTGTGATAATTTCGTGCAAAAGCTGTAGGCTACATGACAGAGTGGTGAGCTGCCAGAAATGAGTTCCATGTTTTTCAGTGCCTCCACTTGTCTCATAAAATGATTTTTTTTTTTTTTTTTTTTGCTTGTTCGGAGTACTACATCACTTCTCCTATAGGATTCAAACAGAACAGCCCTTTGGTCTTGTTCAAAGACCCCAAAGCCATTATATGCTTGCAGTCTTCACGCTTCAACAGGATATATCTGATTTTTGCAGCTTCTCACTGTGATGCTATTGTACTCCAGTGGAATGATATCAAATATTACAAATCTCTTTGCAAAAACTGTGAAACTAGCAATTTAATATATAAAAAGATAATAATAACAATAATAATAATAATAGTTTGATAAAAGTATATCATTTGTAATATTACTATATTTCCAATCACAACAGAAGATGCCATAATTGTTGTTGTGATGACCTCGAAGCAAATGAATCAGGGAAATGAATTTCCTGACAAGTTTCTGGCAAAAAAAAAAAACAACCCACCGACGGACTCGAGACATCCGAGAGAGATTTATGAGAGACAATCCAAATG
>CAAKHG010003680.1:3236-14058 GCA_901007715.1 Dactylopterus volitans
CATAGGTTATATTTTCATCATCCCACTTGTATGCATCAAGGTGCCAAAATATTAGGGACCCCTCTCAGTGTAACCCAACACAGTTCAACAGCATCACAAATTACAGTCCCAATAACAAGTCACTATTGCATTACATTTTATAGCAAACATGTACATGTTATGACTGATATCTACTTGTATGTAATGTTTTCATTTTTACACAAAATGTGAGTGAAAACTGAAATAAGCCAAACCATTATGCTGAATATACATGACATCTGGGTTGCAATTCAAAGCCAGCCAATTGCCAATTTGTTTTTACATATTTCTGTTTTTGTTTTTTGGCAAGTCATATCTTACAAGTCCTTTTTTTCTAGTCAGTCAGTAGTCAAAATTGTCAGTTATAATACAGATCCTGGGTTGTGATATGAGGGTTACCATCCTTGCTGTAAAACATGTCTCTGGGCCAGCAGGCTATGTAACAAAAAGGCAACCAAAAATTGAGCCACACTTTTCACTTTACTTCAGACGGTCTTCCTCTCACTGTGTGCAGCCTTTTGTGTGGTAATACAACTGTAAGAAAAGCACCAGCCTGTTATCCTCTAGAGATGAGGCAGTAGCCAACCTCTAGCCTCCTAGCAGTGCCTCCCTCCACAGAAGCCTATTCCCATTGTTCTCTATGAACAACAAAGCTAGTGTTGACTCCGCTGACCAGGGGCAGACCTGTGCCGACCGTGAACACAACCGTGTCTGTTTTCACCTAACACGATACACACTCCAGGCCATGAGGTTCATGACAACAATAACAAGCTTGTAGGGCTGGCAGGCCAGACAATGTGTTTGCACCTACACTCATTAGACCCCTAATTGAAACCCCACTGATGCTGTCAGAAAGGAAATATTTCGAGTTTATGTTTATTATTGAGGTCATAGTGGATGGTGTGTATTGTGCATTGAATTGTAATTGTAATATTGTGCCCCTCTCATTCATGTCAATGTTGAGATCAAAAAATTACAAGTACCTTGCTTTATTATGCAGTCCAGTTTAATAATAAATGACTTGCGAAAATAGCATTTCCTGCAGAAAATCTGTAAATCCTGACATGGTGAACAGAATTGCCCAAGCAACACTCAAAAAACTGACAAAGCAATGCAGAAGAGGGAGAAAAAAAACTTCAGTGAAGCATAAATGTCTTTGGCGCTAAAGCTCGAGAAAGCTGAAAAGTGTATAAAGCATAACTCTAGTTTGCCTTGATGTCTGCATGCCGTACATACAGTGTATCAAAGCATATATTCACCATGGTGATGACTAACAGAGGACAGAAGACGACAATGCTCTAAAAGGTTAGAATTAGCTGTCAATTAACAACCATTCATTTCAAAAGGCACAATTTTCTTAAGTTTGCATCACTAAGTTGGAATGGAAGAATACATGTTGGTCAAAAGCTTATAGTTATACTGTAATTGAGTGGTCTCTGTGTTCATGCAGAAGAAGCTGGCTGGCCAAATGTACAAATAACCCTCATGAAAGAAGAAGAAGTAGTACTTGGATGACAAAGAGGATGAATGCTCCCAGCATTAAATAAATCAAAACATCACTGACAGTGAATATCAGAACTGAACAGGATTGTAATGAGTGTACCGGATCACATTAAAATGTAGATGTGTACCCAAAGAGGTGACCAACATGACTGACTCTGAAATACTAAGAATCTGTGCCCAGCAGTACAATCCAGTAAACCTTGCTATAGAACACCAGCTAGACGGGCAAAAAACATGTGGCTTTCCACTTTCTAAAAGTCTTGGGGTTTGATGAGATGTCAGCAATAAACAGAGACCAAGGTGAACTCAGAGGACATCAGCTCATATTTCCCTCCAGCCAAAATAGTTATGCATAATTTGCACCTACGGAGGTGTTGCCTTTCTGACCTCTTGTAAATCTATTTGGCTGTGTCAAGCTGTTTTTTTTTTTGGGGTGGCATGGTGGTGTCTTTCAAAACACACACAAACCATAAAACTTCAGAAAAGTTATCCACACGTGACGCCACTGCGATATATTTTTTTTATTTTTTTTTTGCCAGTTCACACCGGCAGGGGTTGTTTCCACGCAGAGCCCCGCCGTTAGCTTGCTAGCTGTCCCGTGCAACCCAGATATGACAGTAGCTTAACATATACAGGCCTGCTTGTTTACGTTGTATGTATGCGGGCATGTGTGTGCGTACGCAGGGGCACGCTGGGTGTTCTGAAGTACCCGAGGTCTTTGGTTGCATCGCGGGTTTCACACTGGCGAACTCCGGCTAACACAGTTATAACGTTCGTGGGAACTGGCACCTGGCTTGGGGACCCCGTGCACAAGCGTAACCTCTGGCGGCTAACGTTACCACCGAGGCGTTAGCTAGCCGTCGATGCTGCTGATGGCGGTGCGGTGTTGTCATCGCAGCGGGCGGGTTAGCAAAACTCCAAAGGAAGCCTATTGCGACGAAAGCTTTATTTGACACACGAATAGTTCCCCTATTTTGATCCCCAATTAGACACTCAGACTCAGCCTCTGTTGGCACCCTGGGATGGATATATCTATTTTTTTTAACCACTCACTAATTAGCCGGCGCTCAGGAAAAAAAACTTCAAGATAAATCACACGACTCGGATACGAAAACAAAACACAGAGAAACGTGGTATTTTGTGTCATATATACTGGGCGAAACAAGAAATTTACCTGCGCTGATAGACTCCCGTCAAGCTTCCATGACTGTCAAATTACATACAACGGGAATCATCTATGATAAAGCCCCTCCCGTTTTCGTTCAAGACACCCAGCTAATCAACAAGCGAAAAGGCTGTAAAACCCGACCAATCAAAATCCAAAGACAGGCAGGAGGCTACATGTCCCACCCACATTCGTGTAAATAAATCGCCGCTGTCCAATGGCTGTTGAGGGGCACGTTCTCCCGGTATTTGATTGGATATCATATGTTATTGACAGTTGCCTCAACCAGTAAATACAGAGGACCACGTATTTTTTTCCTGCATCACCACGTAGAGGGTTAGATGACCATCCGGGCGAGTGGAGAGTACTAGTTTTAGTCCCGCCTGTGCTACAGGGTGTAGCAAAACTGCTAACAATTGAATCGGGAAACATCTCAGAACATCAGTGTATTTTGGATCAGTTGGATTTGATAATAACTGTAGGAGGCACAGTGGCAGTTCTTAAAAACCTAACATAAACATAAATCCAGATAGATTACTTTTCAGGCCATATGTAAAGTGCAACAAAAGCTATTTTAACAATTAGGTTTAGGTTTCCAAGTAAAAAAAAAAAAAAAACAGCTAGAAAAAAAAAAGTACCACTGCCCTCTGGTGGGTGCAACCAACACTCTCACCCAAGTACCTTTCCTCTACTTGGCCCATATGAACATGCATAAATATAAGTATCAATCAATCAAAACATCAAACTGTTAAAGTTGAAATACATAAGCTTTATTTTCAGGTGTCCAGTAATAGGATTACAATTCAGAAATGGGCTTGTGGGGCCAGTATGGATGTTTGACCTTGTCCAGCTTGGTCTCAGGGAAGACGTCGTTGACGTCATCTGTGGTCATCTGGTCGAAGGGAATCATGTTCTTAAATTTATCCAACTGGGTGTGCATGAAAAAGAACAGGGAGTCAAAGACAAGCAGTGTTTAAAAATGCAGACTATGACAATGTTCGTGAGGCATTTTCACCACCAATGCAATTACACTCACTTGCTTCTCAAACTGAGCAATGCGGGCCTTCGATGCTTCAATGTAGGCTGTTGCACTTTTGTTCTGTTAGGAAAAAAATGTGTGAAATATTTTAAATATGCAAAAAAACAACAACAGCTGATGACTGACATTCGCTGGATTCCAGCAGTGTTATCCATTTCTCTCTCTCATTTTTTGCTACAACTTGTAATCTTATTGTCAAGGTTTTGTGACCTCTGGACAATCTGTACACATTTCTAATTCTTATGTTCCTCACAAACATATACATACAGTGCGATTGCTCTTAGATGGACAGTTACAACTTGAAACAGTCAACGCATTTTCAATTATATGTGAAATTCACTTACAGCCTCGGCCTCCTGCGCATTAATAGCGCTTGTCTGTGTGTCAACAGGCTCAGGGATCTGCAGGGCTTTGAACTGTTGATAAGAGGAACATCTTAGATTTCCACCGTCATGAAAACCACAAATATCAAACTAACGCTATTAACCAGCAACTTTAGCAAATCACATTTTTAGCTTAATTAAAACAAAAATAAGTGTGAACGGCTTAGAGTTGTCTTCTACATCTCTTTACATTTGGAAACGTGTCAGGCCAAACAAAAATGCAACATTTAATGTAAAATTCCTCCATAGTGTCAAAGTGGAATTCTAGCCCACACGACATGGAGAGGCTGCATTATACCCATGACGGGCCAAATTACACATTTCACTTCAATTCACCTTCTTTTCAAACTCATCAACCATCCCGGGTTTGGCCACTGCGCTCCTGTAGTAATTCCAGTCGATGACCGCTGCAGTCTCGGGCAGTGAGGCAAGTCTGGCAAAAGAAAAGAAGACCAAGTTAGCAAATGAGAGTAAAGACAGAGAGCAAAGGGCATGAAGTAATGAGACGAATTTAAAACTCAGAAAACTGAGCAGACAAGTTGTGTAGGAACATTGTAAGGGAAATAACTTAAGTTGCTCACAAGAGCAACTTAATAGCCAGATGGGTTTACAAGAAAAATACTGCAGAAAGATGCTGCTCCATTGCAATTTGATAACAAGGACCTGATAAGATGCATGGGAAAAAAGCTAATAAACTGACAGTTGTATTGTTATACCAAATAAGTGCTTACAGCTTTATTTTCACTGTTAATTCCAGCCCTAATGTATATTTTAGAAAGAAGTCTCTGTAGTTTGAACGTTTGGTAAATTCGAACTAACTTTTATGAAAATGTTCAAGTAATTGCCCTTGAATTAAACAATTATTTTGGCCCTTGCAAGTTAATACAAGGAACATCTGCACACAAGGAATTACCCACAACAAATTTCTAAATATAAATACAGCAAGTGCTTCCAGCAGCTTGCAAAGCATCTCAGCAGGGTGACCTCGAACAGCAAAGCTCTTCAGATCAAACTCTGCTTACACCTGCCACAGTTGTTCTCTTGATCATCAGGAACAAAGCAGATGTCCCACTGAGGAGGGGTGATTTCGATAAACTTCAATTGTATCGATAATTGTGAGCAAACACTGGAGCTGTTATGGCATTCAAAAGTCTTTTGTTGGTGTATAACTAACTTGGAAGAGATGGCATCACTGCGAGTCTTCAGAGAGTTGAACATGCTCCTTTGGTTGGGTGGAACACGCTCAGCAAATGCCACCCAGTCGATGGCCTTCAGGGCTACACGACGGCCTGCCATTCTGACTACCTGACAGGAAAAATAAGATTGTTTAAAATTGATAAGCAAAACTATCAACATAAATTTACCCAGTTATCCACACAACATATGGCTGAAAAGGTCATTAAGTTGGACATACATTCCATGAAAATCAACCTTGCGGGAAATTTTGGCACCGACATTGATGATAAACTTTACTATTGCAAATCACCGAGGTGCTTCTATCATTTACACATTTTTTATATATATTGGGCCTCATTTAGCATTAGAAACACCCATCTACATAGCGTTATGATCGTCATGACTCAGGGTCTGGTTGCGCTGCAGGTGCAGTGTATGTAGGGGTTGAACATACGCATTATTTCAATGGCGTTTCACTGACACAATCTGCATCTGCGGCAGTTTGACGAATTGCGGGTAACTTCAGTTTTCAGCCCCGGATTTTTTTTTAGTGAAACCTAGCTATCGCGGGATATTATTGCAATTGTAATTGAAATGCAATTATCTAGTAACTGCATTCCTTACACGAGAAACCTCTTGTCATTTCTTGTCAAAAGCGAGACACCATTGCAGTTGTGTTGTTTGTCGGAAGCCGCTTTGACAAATAACACCTCTGGGGTGCACGACATTCACTACACTTTGAGGAGAAACCTCACGATAAGTGGCAATAACGAATGATTGACAATGGATTATGAACTTTTAGCTTTTGTTACCAAGGACAAAATAATGACGACGGGTCCTTGACATTTTGTTCGCCTCGTAATCGCGGCGAATCTAGCTAATGCTAGCTAGCACTTTTGGCTTGCTAGCCAAGGTCAGAGAAGTATATCTGCAGCGTCAGAGTATAAAAAAAACATCCAGCGACGTAAAGATTGGGTCTGCAGCTAGTGCTCGTGTGATGTGACTGTAGGTTGAACGAGTGTTTCTCTAAACAACGTTTTCACTCCATGTTCTTTCATTCATTAAACCGCTACGTAGGTGTACTCACCTCGCTGCAACAAGCTATTCCGTGACAGGACAGACCAGCGGAAGTGCTTCTTCTTTAAGTGGAGGACGGAGTCTGCAGCGGGCCCGCCGCCACCACCGCAGCCGCTACCGCCCTCCAATGGACAGACGGAGAAATTGCAGTGCGATATTCCGCTTTCACTTGCCCTCGGAGCTGCGGGATTCATTTGCTGTGCTGCTCATAAGCGACTCAGTAGTAGAAAAACGCAACAAGACCCATACTAAACTCTTTTTTTGTGTGTTTAATGATTGTATTTGGTAGAAGAAAACTACGATGAACCTACGAATTTAATTAATTAATTAATTAATTTTATTTTATTGCCCCCCCCATATAATTTAATGAGGAAAGTCGAAATCTCTTCCTCGATGGAATTCCGATTAAGACAGCGGAACAATTATTAAAAACATATATCACTGGATAAAATACCAAATAGATCCATGCAAGAGACACTTTAGTTCTTTGAAAGCAAGCATAGAAATTGTAAAAAAAAAAAAAATAAAAAAAAAAAAAGCAGCCTCAGTCCATTTGTGTTATAACTACCTGCAAACTCCTAAGGAATCTGAAAGTGTCGACAGTGGCGGCTCGGCACAGTGTTCTAACCAACAGATGAATTATTTAGACTAAAATGCGTCACCCTTAAACAGCACACATTTCAATCGAAACTGTTACTTTGCACTCACAACAGAGATACATTTTGGCTTTTAAAAGCGTCTTTTCTCTGGTGAATATCGAATGGCACATTTCGATCAGCATGCATCTCCTCACAATTCTCTTATCATAGGCGTCAATAACTGTTAGGCGCGATAGTTCGGGCCCGTCTCCTGCTTATCTGGTCGCAGGTACTATATTCATGTGGCTTTCGGGAACCGCAAATGTGCGTTCTCTGCTCCTCGACACACACCGCCGATGGTTTTCAAAACACCTGAAATAATTGGCTTATGAGGGTTTTTTTTCTTCAAAATATAAATGCTTTGTGACAAAAAAAGGGGGGGGCACGCGCTTTCCCAGTGGAGACGCGTGTTAAAATGTTAAAATCCCTTTTCATATGAATAAAAAAAAAAGAATATGGATCATGACTCAAATAATTTCCCGACAATTTGATTTTACTGTAAGGAAATAAAAGCCTGTATGCTGTATTTTGAGTTACACCAATGCAAAGTGCGCAACGTGGGTCGAACTGTGCGACGTGGGTGAATTACTAGACCCTTTTTAAATAGTTAAAATAACTTTTTTACATATTTGCAAGGCAACTGCCGTCCTGGTTGGCGCCTGCATGCGTAATAAAGACAAAATAATAATAATAATAATAATAATAATAACACCACAATTAAAACAACCATTTCAGTGGGCCACGTCCACCTGTGTCCATGGGGACCAAAGTCACATAATAAACAACAAAATGAACACATCAGGGAATTGTATAATGTTTATTTACTAAAATCAGTTTTTACAATTAACTGAAGATTTAGATAGAGTGATGTATGTACACAGTACAGATACAAAGATATTCAATAAATACCACTTTCCTGTAGCTCTTAAGGCTGCAGGCTTTTATGAACACTACAAATTTTATTTACATTTACAGCAAAAAAAATAAAATAAAAAAAATCTATCATCACTCCCATGAAGGCCACGTTGTGAGAGTAAAAAAAAACAAAAAACAAAGATCTAATACACGTGTTTTCTAAAATATAGTTTTACTCCATGTTTATAACATCCTATAGAAATCGCGAGAGGAGCTGCTGTAAAGAAATAGAAACATTCAAACAGCAACAGACCGTTTTATAGTTTTATAAACAGTTTTATGCCCAACGATGACAGAGATCAGTCAATGCTGGACGAGGCGAAACACTTCAAGTGACCAGTTTAAGGCACTGAGAACGTTTAAGTACTTTTCTGTTGCTCTTAAACACTTCCCCCCCCCCTCCGCTTCATAAGATTATTGCTTTCATGCCTGGACCCACAGCGCCAGAAATTTTAAGGCATGTCGGCGAAAAAAACCTCACCATTTACATTTGCAATTTCGCCTAAGCAATTTAGGCTTGTGAATAAAACAAACAAAAAAATCCACAGACTTGGGAAGTTTTTTTTTTGTTTTTTTTTAAACTATGAGAGTTTTAAAAAAAAAAGTTCGCACATGCGTGAAATTACATAGCGAAAAAAATGTGTCCCGGATTACGACTGTTTTCGATTCTGGAGGTGAGAAAGTCGAGAAAACGCCAAAGTCAAAGCACACGAGTGGTTTTTTTCCGAAATGTAAAAGACGAGTTGGGCCCCTTAAGTGTATTGCGACCTTGATCTGAAGGCATTTTTTTTTTAAATCTCTTTAAAGGGACACTAAGACAAATAGTACATCCCATAGGTGACCGGTCCACTGAACAGTCCCGGGACCGGCAGACTGGGCCTGGGGAAGGCGTTTGACGGGCCCCACGTCGGGGAGCCCACGTGCGCTCCGAGCGGGAACGGCAGGGCGAAGGCGGAGAGGACGGGCTTGGAGGCCAGCTTGAACTTCTCCAGCTCGGCCTCCTGCAGTCTTTTGGCTTTCGCCCTCCTGTTCTGGAACCAGATTTTCACCTGAGTCTCCGTCAGGTTGAGCGAGTTGGAGAACTCGGCTCTCTCGGCGATGGAGAGGTACTGCTTCTGGCGGAACTTGCGCTCCAGCGCCAGCAGCTGGGAGGTAGTGAAGGGCGTGCGAGGTTTCCTGTTGTTTTTGTGTTTCCTTAACGTACACTGGGTTGGACTTGAGCTCCCTGCAAAGGACAAACGGCAGAGGAGGTTACGAGGCGCAGGCGGTGGTCCAGTTCGGGTCCAAGCCGTGGGATTCGGCAGGTGGACGCGCGAGCTTTGGAGCGGAGACACAAACGCGACGCAGCAAACTCAAACAAAAAAAACAACAACAAAACAAAACAAAAACACACACACACACACACACCGCGACGCGTTCCTATTATATGAAGCTGCTTTATCAGTGCGCGCCGCGAACAAGTCGCGCAAATACGAATCATTGAGGCAGATCATCCCTGGACGTCCGACGCGCGCCGCCACGGATCTCCAGCGCGCACTGGCAGAATTATTAAACAATCGATTAGCGCCGAGTGTCGGGAGAACGAGAGGACGCGAGGCCGGCGGATATTTGCGGCTGCCGAATACGCGCGTCACGTGCGCAAGCAGAGGCACCAACTTTTTTTTTTTTTTTTTTTTTTTTAATTTGAGCGCAGACCTTTACGCGCAGCCTTTGGAAGACGCGACGTCAGCGCGACACGCGCAGGAAGAAGAGCAACCCGTGACAGCGCGGCGAACGTCTTTATCCGCGCAGAACGTGTAAGAGCGGCGGAGAGGGAGGACTTACTCGGAGGAGAGGAGAAGGAAGGCGTCTGGAACCAAGTGCTCTGATCTTTTTCACTAAACTGCGGACTGTCCTCGCTGGAGCTACTGGAGACACCCGGCGAGCTCTCCGCCGCGGCTTTCCTCTCCGCGTAAAAAGTCCTCGGGGGGAACTGCGCGCCCTGCCCCGCCGCCGCGGGCCGCGGCAGAACCAGGGCCACGTCTGAGGGGGAGTAAGAAGTCCGACAGGTGGTCTTCTTGGAAATCAGCGACTCCACGCTGAACGGGAGGCTGCTGCTCCGCGGCAGTTTGTATCCTTTCTCGGTCGTCATGTCTTTGGGCTGCGGCTCCTCGCCCTCCGCGTCCGCCTCGTCTTTTGGTTGCTGAGGCTGTTGCTTGGCGTCGTGGGACGGCGGCCCCTGCACGGGATTCATCATGGTGCGAGGGGATGGGGCCATGCACGTCCGTGTGGCCCGCTCGGAGTCGCTGCTGCGTACAGTGTCCAACGTGCGTCTCTCCGCGTTGTCAGCGGTGCCCGGTAGCCCTTTTTTTTTTTACGCGCTGGACGGGGCCCGCTATAAAAGGACGGGGGCTGCCCCCCCTCCACCCTCCCATCTCCTCGCACGCACCAATCAGCGTGTCAAGTCGCTCTCGTGACGCGTCGGAGTGCGGTTTTGATTGGCCCGCTGCCTTCCAAGGGGACATCAAGAGGCCTTTGAAAGGAAGGAGAAGTTAATCATACAGACCCCATGCGGCGCGGGGCCATTGATGGCGCTCACAAAGTAGCTTAGACCAATTTTAGCGCAATTAACCAGTGGGGAGGACTCCCTTGACCATTTACATCCATTAGCCGCCGCTGCTCTTCGTTGGAGCAGCCGGTTACGGGAACCGAAAGAGTCACATGTCAATATCAAAGTAAAACTTCTATGAAAGAGGAGAGATGATTTTTTTTTAAAGAAATTAAAAAAAAATAAAGCCAAATGCTTTAACGTGCTGCGCCGGTGCGTTAAGATATGTCACAGCGTGTACATGCATGAAAAAATGAACAGTTTGTATGGACATGATTTTCTAAAAAAAAAAAAAAATAATAATAATAATAAAAAAGGGGG
>CAAKHG010003690.1:1486-12746 GCA_901007715.1 Dactylopterus volitans
GTGTGTCTCCACACACACACACACACACACACACACACACACACACACACACACACACACACACACACACACAGCCATGGGAGGTTCTCACAAAGACACACACACACACACACCTCCAAGCATCTTTCTGCATTGGACGACCACCATAGTGTGTCGTCTGCGCAGTGGTCGGTGAAGGGGCTGATGGGAGATAATGGTGGATGCTCTCCGATGGAGGACAGGCCTTCTGCATCTCACTGTGACCACGCACACACACATGCACACACACGCACACACACACACACACTCCTGTTGCTGCTGTGTAGACTCGTTGCACATTTTCTGACCTAATGAAGACGTCTTTCTATTTGCATGTTTTTTCCCCCACAATGCCGTTCTGTGACGCCAATGCCAGCGGCACGTTAGAGGAGGACGCGACTGTCAGCCCGTCACCGTTTTTACATAATTTGATGTTCGGCTGCTCCAGAATGGTATAAATCTGCGCGGGAGCAGCCGGGTGAGACAGAAATGTCCCTTTGCTCAGACTGTTGCTGCAAATATCTGACGCCACTGGCGAGTTTCAGCGAGTGAGACGGGAAAGGCGTAAAATGTGGGCGGGGTTTGGCGACCGGCCGAAGTACAGGGCGCCTGGTTTCATGTCAACTGAAAAGATTAAAAAAACAAACCCAGGTTCATGTTGGTTCAGCTCAGAACACCACAGAAGAAGAAGCAGCTGCTGAGTGCCGGTATGCTAACGGCCTTTAGCCACCGCGCTGACCTGCGGCGGCAGACTTGATTCTACAACACTGTCAGACTGTTAATTTAACTCTGGAATCCATAATAATCCATAAACTCAATCATGAGTAGATCTGTGCAGGAGTCCCAAATCACGGTCACATGATCATAATCATAATAATAATAATAATATTATTGTGATCCTGTAAGTGGCTAAACCAGCTCTGCTAGCTGAAGCCTCATTGGTGCTCCGCAGCAAAGACCAGCCTGAGGAACCCGTCCAGCTGCTCTGACTGGTTCCTGCTGCGGAAGGCCGACCCCGGCGGCGCCTCCTGGTGGTCGACTTGTGTCCCCCTCACACTTTCATTCTGCAGACGCGAGGAGAGACTGGGCTTCTGCTTCTGTCCACCGTCCAGTTGAAGCCTCTCGAGAGCGAATGTGCCCGTAAATGAATGACTAAAATTGCGGGTATTTGCGCATGTGTGTGTGTGTGTGTGTATGTATGTGTGTGTGTGTGTGTGTGTGTGTGTGTGTGTGCATACATGGAAATTTCAAAAAGATATGATGTAAACGAGCAGGATGATGAGAAATATTAGTGGTCGGATTAAATAAGCTCAAATACGACGCCCTGCTCCTTTTCAAACTCGCTGTGTCAGGCGGGCAGTAGACACGACTCCGTTGTGCCTGCTGATCCTGAACGGAGGAGCAGCTGGGCAGTGGCCATCCGCCGGGGCCGCTGCACCATGACCAACCGCACCCGGGTTTGCAGTCGGCGTTTTACCGCGGAAGATTACCACAAAACAGCAGGACGGCGGTGACTGAAGAAGGGAGTCGCACCCTCACTACTGGGATGGAATTCATTTTCCCTTCCAGCACAAAGACCGGGGATTTGGCAAAGGAGATTTGGGAGATTTTATACTCCATGTGGATGACCGTTCCATGTCTCCATCTCGGGAACTCCGCAACCTGGGAATTATTCTGGACTCAACTCTCTCCTTCCAGTCACAAATCCATAACAAAATCCGCCTTTTACCATCTCAAGAACATTTCAAAGCTCCGTCCCTCACTAACTGACTCTGGCTGAGAAACTCATTCATGCTTTTATTACTTCCCGTTGGACTATTGCAACGGAGTACTTTTTGGGCTCCCAGCAAAGTACCTCGAGAGACTCCGGTATGTCCAGAACTGGGCTGCCAGGGTTCTCACCCACACAAAGCCCTGGCAACACATCACCCCCACCCTTAAACAACTGCTCTGGCTTCATACTAGGTTCCGCATCCACTACAAACTCCTCCTTCTCACCTACAAGTGTCAGAACTCCCCGGCCCCACAATACCTCTCAGACCTCCTCCATAAACCCACTCCCCCAAGGAACCTGCGGTCCACGGATTTGGACCACCTCTCGGTTCCCAAAACTAAGAAGCGTACCTGGGAGGACAGAGCCTTCAGTGTGGCGCCCCCCCACCCTGTGGAGCTCTCTCCCAGTGGAGAGTCCCAGGCGGTTTGGCATCCACCGCTTCGCCCACTCACACCGAGACATTCGGTTTTTCACCAGGTGAATAATCCATCAGGCTCCAGCTAACGTTTGACTCGTTTAATAAAAACTCCTCAAAAAAAGTTTGGAAACGTTTTTTCAGTCAGTCATTTCTCCCCTTTAATAATTCCCATTGATATTGTATTTTATATCGTTGGACAGCCTGAGCTTACGGGGAACCGGAAGTAAACCTGCTGCTCGAGTTGAAATGCAGACGTAGTCGCGGCATGTAGCCTGTTAAATACATTAAATTAAAAAATTAATCTCAGAATTTGCTGATTAATCACAATTACTGGAGCTTGTAATAATGGATATTTAAATGTTTAAATGTGATTGGTTTCTCTCAGTCATCATCTTCTTCTCTGCTGATTGGTCAGTAGTTTTAGCCGTCCAATCAGCCGCAGCGTTACTGGTCTCCTCACTTCCAGGTCTGGTTACCACAGTCCTGTGGTGTCACCTGCCGTGGCCCCGTGGACAAAGTTTGGGTCGGGTGTTTTTGCTGTGAGCTGATTGGTCGGTGATGAATTTCTTCTTCTATGGTGGTTAAATTGGTGTTTGCAAACTGTGCAGGTGACGTTAGTTTCCTCCAAAGATCCGACGGGCGACTTTTTAAAGGTGAACTTTCCTAAATTAAAACCTCGTCATCATCCTCACAGCCTCCGACTAGCCCCTCCCACCTGCATCCCGCCATGGTTGCGATAAACACTTAACCAATAAAAAGCTCTGCAGTTGATCATTTTCAGCAACCTATTTTCCTTATGGATGCAAAAATGTTTGATCGCAAACGGGAGGAGGTGGATTCGCCCCCAGGACCCGCCGACTTCCTGGTCACGGCCGATTGGTCATTTGTTTCTGCACCCCGTTGACGAACAGAAGGAGGAGAGAAAAGTGCTGACTCACCGTTGTTGTCATCTTTCTTCTTCGGCTCCACCGAGGCCACCTCAGCGCTCGACTCGCCGGCGCTCACCTGCAACAAACAGTCCGACACCGCTCGGGTCAACTCAGCGTCACATAGCCGCCGTTGGACTGCCGCGGCGGCGCCGCCGTGGTCCAGTACCGGTGAGCTGCTGACGCGGGGCTCCTCTGAGATGCGGGCGGGGATGGAGACGGGAGGCGGGGCTCGGCTCGGCCACACCCTGAAACAGAATTAACCGTTGTCACCACGGCAGTTCTACCTGCACCCAGGAATCAGGGTCACCGTCCAGGGGGGCCCTGAGGATTGTGGGTAAACTGACCTGACTCGGTCCTGGAAGCGGGACAGGAAGCGGGTGGAGATGCTGAGCCGCGGGTTCAGGAAGTGTTTCTCCTCCGGTGGCTGCAGACTCCGTGGGTCGGTGTCAAACTTCTCTGGAAGGTCAAAGGTCACACATAGGCTTCAGTCCACAGATGGAGAGACGGCGGCGGAAAACGCGAACGATGGCGCAGGAAGACGATACCGTCGGCCAGGCTGCAGGACAGCGTGTCGAAGTGGCTCTGCAGAGAGTTCCTGTCCCCGTCGTCCTCCAGACCCGAACTGCCCACCGAGCTGCCCTGGCTCAGCGAGTCCGTGTCTGCCGGGAGAGCACACATGAGACCGTCAGGACCACCAGAGCCCACATTAGACCATCAGGACCACCAGAGCCCACATTAGACCACCAGAGCCCACATTAGACCATCAGGACCACCAGAGCCCACATTAGACCACCTGAGCGCACATGAGACCATCGGGACCACCAGAGCGCACATGAGACCATCAAGACCACCAGAGCAGACTGGTGTGTACTACATACAACTACCACAAAGTAATTCTTCATGTACCACCTACTCATACATCATGTGCCACATACTAATACTTCATGTACCACCTACTCATACATCACGTGCCACATACTAATCCTTCATGTACCACATTCTCATACTTCATGCGTGTCCGGTGTCTCGTGTGTAAATACATCATCACGTATCTGAGCCGTCATAAACTGACCGCCGTCATGTTGTGGGTCCAGACTTCCCGCGGACCCCTCAGAGCAGGCCGAGTCTGGACTCAGCTCAACGGTCCACGCTTGCTCCGGCTCCTGACCTCTGACCTTCCTCGGGGTCAGGGACGTCCAACCGTCGGACACGGCCTGCACGTCAAACTCCCTGAAAACATACAAACGTTGACTTTAGCCCCGCCCCCTCAGATGTTCACCGCTGGATGACTGTGGTGTCTTTGTGTTTGCCGTCATGGCGACGAGCGGCCTCACCTGCTGCTTTGGTTGCCGGGGCGCAGGGCATAAGTGGCCTCGTTCCCGCCTGCAGTCTGCAGCACCTGCACGTCACACACAGCCAGCACAGCTCCTTTACCCAGCATGCCCTGCTGCTCACCTGCTGACTGCCGCCTTTGAGTGCAGCTGCGGCGTCAAAGGTTCAGCGGGAAGCACTAAACATCTGACCTGCATCTAAACCTCCTCAGCCGCCCCTTGCTCTCCCTCCTCCTCACCTCTGGCTCCTCCTCTTCCTCCTCCTCGTCCACCAGCAGGCTCTCCAGGCTCTGAGGGTGAAAGTCCTCCTCCTCCTCTTCCTCCTCCTGGCTCTTGATGGGACTCGGGGACAAGTGGGAGCAGATGAACAGGGGGGCCGGCTGCTCCGCCCACCGACTCCGTACCTGACGCGGCTCCTGGTCGTCTTCCGATTGGACGACGGAGGGGGCTGCGCCTTCTGCCTGCTATAGATAGATACACACACACACACATACACACCAGAATGAAGCAGAGGAGGTGCGATGGCAAACGGGCTCTGTAGTGGATCGATGGGGGACCGGGACCGACCAGTTTCCTGAACCACATGGGCATCTTTCCGTTGGTCTGCAGCGGTGGCGCGTCTGCAACGACAACATGAGTCCAACACTGTCAATGCAACCACCCGACCTACAGGGACTCTCTGACCTCTGACCTCCTCACCTTGAGTGTCCAGCCTGGCTGGAGTCCTGAGCTCAGACTCCTCCCCCTCCTCCTCCTGCACGTGGGGCAGCGGGCGGGCAGCTACGGTGAAGGTTTCCCTCCTGAAACAGAGACGTCGGCGTCAGCCGCTGCCTCGCTGCTGCTGATCTGTGACGCCGACCCCGCCCCCCTCCTCACCTGATGTCCGGCTGTCTGCAGGCTTCAGGGACCACCGTTGGTCCCCGGGGACCCAGCCTCTTCCTCATGGTGCTGGTCATCTGAGAGTCCAACCGCCACACGAACACACAACTATACACACACAAAAAAAAAGGGGGGGGTCTCCTTGGTTAGGAAGCTGATCCGTGAGGCCACGTTTAACCACCAGAGGCGATGGAGGTTACCTGTCTCCTGACACGGTGATCAGGTGTCTGCAGTCCTGACTGAACCTCATGCATGTGACGATCTCTGAGGAGACAAACACAGGCTGGCCCATTAGAACATCTGTGCCGCAGTGATTCACTTAAAGCTGTAAAAACAAAAAGGTACAAAACTGCAAAAGACAGAAGAAAGAATAAAACACCAAACACCAATGAAGAAGCTTCTCTGGTGTCTTGTTGTGAATCAGGAAGTAAAAAAAAAAAAAGAAGGTTGTAGGCAAAACAGTTGCCTGAATATTCACACGTGTTCTTAGAAAGTGTTCGTGTTCTACAGGTGTTTCTAGGTGAGCTCTTTATTAGTCAGAGTGAGAACTCTTCCTTCATGGTGGATGAGGATCGTGGCGACCACTTCCTCCTTTAATGGATGCTGACAGCTCACCTCTGATTGGTCCACACTCTCCCCAGAGGGGAGCAAACATGGCTGACGAGCATCCGCGCTAACAATCGCTGAAAAATGGCTCAAATATTAGCAGAAGATGCTCATGATTGGATCAATCATTACGGGTTTAGTGTCCCCAGAGAGACACCGTAGTTCCAGGCTGGATCAGAAGCTTCTGTGATGCTGACAATTGGGACTTAAGTCCTCTACCAACTCCTGAAGGAAACATCTGCTCATCACCCGAACGTTTCCACAAGCTAGCTGCTAACCAGCACTGACGGCGTACAGCCGACGAATCCAGTTCTGGAGCTGCGGCGGCCGTTAGCCGCGGCTGAGCCGGGTTCACTCACCCGAATGTCCGAACAGGGTGGCGACGCACTCGCCCGACTTGTAGTCAAAGATGGCGATGTTTTTGTCCGAGCAGCTGGTGGCGACGAACGAGCCCGACGGATCGATGTGAACCTGCGGCAGACAAGACGGCCTGGGTGAGGAGGGCATGGGTCTCGTTGCCATGGCGACAGTGCGTCACCGGCGGAGACGGGTCGCAGAGCATGACATCAATCATCCCACCTTCAGCAGGGCTCCTTCATCACTGGACGAGCCCTTCAGACATTTCTTCATCTTCCCCGTCTCCATGTTGTACACCCTAAACACACACGTGCACACACACACACACACACACGCGGTTGAGACTACATTTCCCACGAGCAGCGGCTGCACGTGGGATTCTGGCTTTTACCGGATGTTTCTGTCCTGACAGGCGACGGCGACGTGCGACCTCGACGCGTCCAGGTCCATGTCGTACAGCATCGTCTTCTCCACCACATGATGAGTCCTGCTAGACGACACACCCTCCTCCGTCTACACACACACGCGCGCGCACAAAGCCAGTAATTAAAGTAGTAATAGATGTCTCTACGAGTTTAAAAAAAAAAATTAACAATTGAAGAATTTCAGCTAGTAGTATTTGTGCCATCAGTGGAAGTATTTCTGGTTGTGTCTCGGCATATGTGAAATATATATGTGATCATGCTGGACAGACGGTTGGGAGAGTTGCAAATAGAGTTGCAAAAGGGCAGAAAATTTCTGGTAAATTTCCGGAAACTTTCCATGAGAAGCTGGGGAATTCTGGAGATATTCCACACTGGAAACTATAGCTATATACTATATATAGCTATAGTAAGCTAACCTCTTAAATGGTCAATGAAATGAAAACTAGGCTTACATTTTGCACCTAACTTACCAGCTAGCTAGCTACTGTATGAATACATTTTAATGCATTTTTTGCGAGTTAAACAGTAATACCACTATAGATCAAATATATTTACCCCAGAATGTTATAAAAACTTCCTTGACTTCCTATACTGGGCAGGCTCAACTGTGTGGCTTCACTAGTCTTGTGCTTTGGGCTCAAAAGTGTGGCCTCCAGGGTTTAAGCAGTCACCTGTGCATGTGATGGAGGCGTGCACAGTGCACGCAGGGGGCGTGGCCTCAGTAGCCCTGCAGTAAGCAGTGCTGTGTGCATGTGATGGAGGAGTCTACTTGCATTACATCTGCTTGTTTTAGCCAAGATTATGATGCAGTATATTCAACTATATTTAAGTTCCCTGTTGAGGGCCAACCTTCAATTCCTGTTAATTCCCATGGAAAGTTTCCAACTTTGAAAATTACCGGAATTTTGCAACCCTAGTTGCAAACATGAAGTCATTGTCGCATTTCTGTTATTCTCGGCACAAGTTCTTGCAGTGCTTGTGGTATTTCTTGTCTGCTAAAGTTTTTCCTCTGCAGTATTCTTCTAGTTGTACTATGTGTGGTTTCTGGTCTCACTCGAGTATTTCTTGCAATACTTTTTTCTTGTATTTAACCAAAACTGAACAGGTTTGCTATGAAGAACAACAATCACCATCCCCCTGTTAAGAGGATGATGATGATGAGGAAGATGCCCACCTGCTCGACCCTCTGGAAGTAGATGCTCTTGTCAGCTCCGCAGCTCACCATTCGCACCTCCGGACTCTCACCTGGAAAACAGGCGGCGCAGGTGAAGCATCCGGCCGCGGGCGAACTGCGGCGCTAAAAACCGACATTCTGGGAAACGCTCGAGATGGTGAGGGGTCGCCGCTCCGGCGGGCGCCTGCGCGGCGCCGGCTGCACGTCGCGCTGTTACCGGCAAACTTGATGGCGGTGATGGAGGAGGAGTGGTCGTTGAGGGTTTGCTCCAGGCTGTAGTTCTTCTCCAGGTTGAAGACGTGGATCAGCCGGTCGCGGCTCGCCGACGCCAGCAGCTTCACGCCTGCGGCACAAAAACAGTCGCACCGCTGAGTCGGGCGGGACCCGAGGTTATCGGGGCCGTGGTCTGCTGGCGCTTTGCAAGCTGCAGGTCAAGAGCACCGGCCGGGTGGTGACCTTTGACCTCGCAGCCCTACCTGTGCAGATAGGGGAGAACTCCAGACACAGCACCTCCGAGTCATGAGCCTCGATCTTCACCAGCTCGTCCAGAAACTCCAGACCAAAGATCCTGAAAGAGGAGCAGCAAAGCTTCAGAGCCGGCGGGGACGCTTCTTCTGCTAATGAGCAGACACGTTCCCGATATCATTGATTAATCCACTGCTGATTGGACCGCCCGATCTTCTCCATGCGCGCGCTCTTCTAAACATCTGCAAGCACGGACGTCTCACCGCAGGTTACCGCAGCGATCTCCGGCCGCCAGGTGTTGTCCATCGGGGCTGATTCCCAACACTCTGATCCCGGCCTTCCCATCAGCCCCCGCCGCCTCCCCTCGCTCCGCCTCCGCCTGCAGGTGCTGGGTGTTCTCCCCCACGTAGAGGATCCTCAGCAGGTCCTGACGGAGCAGCGCAGGCTCGTTAACAACATCCTATAACTGTGTGGGTGTGGTGCCCGGGGGGGCGTTCCTGCGGGCGGCGCCGTGGCCTTACGTTACTGTAGAGGTTTCCCTGTCCAGTGGGGGGGTCGGTGTCCCACAGTCTGATGGTGTTGTCCGAGGAGCAGGTGAGGAAGGAGGACGGAGGCAGGCACGCCTGAGACGGGTCGGCCAGCTCGGGATACACCTGAGGAGCACACGGCGTCTCACCCGTCAGCCGTCTCACACCCCGGTGGGCTGCTCTGCTCGGGCGTCTAACGGCCCGGGGCAAGCGTTACTGCCAGTACTGCAAGTATTTGTGCTGGTAGTGGAGGGTATTTCTGCTAGGAGTGGCTAGCATGATAGTTCCATGATAGTAGTAGAAGTATTTTGATAGCAGCAGTTTTTCTGGTAGTAATGGAAGCATTGTGGAAGAATTTCTACGAGTAGACAAAGTATTTCTGTGGAGTGTAGGGTATTTTTGCTGGTAGTAGAAGTTATTTTATGATAGTGAGAGTATTTCTCATAGTCACGGAAGTATTTTTTTTTATAGTGAAGTATATAATAATGCTGGGGGGGCATCTGGTCGAGTTGCAAGATTGAAGTAATTTTCTATTTCTGGTACAATTATGAGATACTTCTAGGAGAAATGTTTCGTTTCTGTATAACTCCTGCCACCATTTCTTGCAGTGTTTTTGTACTGCCTAAGTCTTTCTTGCAGTATTTGTGGTATTTCTGACTATATTTCTAGGAGTAATATGTGGTTTCTGGCATTACTCAAGTATTTCTTGCACTGATGGTGGCATTTCTGTTTTTCTGGTAGTATTAATGGTATTTTATGCACGACTGAAGTATTTCTTGCAGTATTATTGTAATTCCTGCAGTACTGGCAGAAATTGTGGTACTACTAAATTATTTATAGCAGTACTGCCGGTGTTTACGATATTATTAAAATATTCTTGTGTAGTGGTAGTATCTTTGTTGATCATAGGCCATTTCTTGCAGTACTGATGGTAGTCCTGGTATTACTGATTATTTCTTGCAGTACTGATGGTAGTCCCGGTATAACTGAGTATTTCTTGCAGTACTGCTGGCACTGACCTGCAGGCTCCACACACAGCTGCTGTGGTACAGAGCGGAGTACAGCTTCCCAGCATTCCTCACATCTTTGACGTCCCACACATAAACACTGTGGTCGTTGTACACGCAGGTTAGATGTTTGGCGGCGGGGTCAAAGGTCAGCGCCAAAGTGTCGGGGTACTGGGCACCAGGACTGCCGGGCAACAGGCTGCAATGGAGACGCAAAGATATCATTTCATGTTTGCCGTCAGTACCTCACCAGTACTCTGCGGGGTATTTTGCTGTACTTGTACCTGGGCTGCAAACGCTGGGTGAGGTCGACGCCCAGCTGGTGAGGGCGGTGGAGGGTGGTGATGTACTGCAGGTTGGACGGGCTGAACACTCGGACAACACCGTCGGCGCAGCCGCAGAAGACGAAGTCCTCGCTGACCGCCAGGCAGCTCGCCGACGTGGTCTGTCAACGCCGGGAACCCACGTCAGAAACGCTCCGGAACCGAAGCCCAGCAACAACCCGGATACAGGCGGCGTCAATGCGTGGTGCGCGGTGCAGCGCCGGCGCGTGTCCGGGTGTGCGGTGAACGGCGCCGGTGTGTCCGGGTGTGTGTGTCGTCGGTCCAGACTGACCTTCAGGTTGACCCAGGCTTCCAGGAGTCGGCTGCCGTTGAACAGACAGAGGAGGGCGGAGCTGGTGATGCAGTACGTGCTGGACGCCATGGGGCCACGCCCACACGCCACTCCGCTAAAAACGCTGTTCTTATGGTTGCCAAGCAACCCAGAGCGACCAATAAGAGGCACCGTGCTGTTCACCTGCGGAGAGAAAAGCAAACAGCAAAGGCATTTTTAAAGAAGACCGCGATTGCAGACCACCCAGAGAAGGCCATGATTGGCTGATCAGAGAGCGTCACCCGTCGTTCTTTGGAGGCGTCCAGGTACCAGAACTTGACGTGTCTGTTGCCGGCGGTGACAAAGTAGCTGTTGTCCTGCGAGAAGGAGACGGCCGAGACTCTGCTGGACACCTTGTTGGTAGCGATGACCGAACCCTTCTGCTCGCACACAAACACACCGCCATCAGTCACCCGTGATTGTTGATTCACATTTCACACGGACGCCGACGTGTTGCAATTACAGCATCGAGAGTCAGATCTGATGACACTGTACTGAGGGCTGCAAAGGGGCGGAACTTTCCGGAAACTGTCCATGCGAAGTTAATCTGGGGAAATTTGGAAATATCCCAAATTGGAAACTATAGCTATATACTGTATATAGCTATAATAAGCTAGCCTCTTAAATGGTCAATGAAATGAAAACTAGCTTATGTTTAGCACCTAACTTACCAGCTAGCTAGCTACTGTATGAATA
>CAAKHG010003693.1:0-11834 GCA_901007715.1 Dactylopterus volitans
GATGGAGGGTTGGGTTGTGTATATAGCTAAATGCCGTAGCTGCCGAGGGACTGCTCTCACCTAGGCTCAATAACTGCAAGCACCCCATTTTCTTTTTATATTTTTAATGCGGTCATCCATCCTTCCCCTTTCTGATCACAAACTTCAACCAAAAAGAAAAGAAAGAAAAACAGAGCTCACTTTAAAATACAGTTCTTAATTAAAGTCTTAATTAAAATGATTCTCAAATGTATATTCTATCTATAAATTCATGTAAATATCTATGTTCTGTGAGACACATTAAATCTAAACGGAATATTAAAGAAAGAATTAGACTCATTTTCAGAGTGAGAAAAATGTCAAAGTAGGAAGTCATACATCTGGTACGTGATTTTTTTTTTTTTCTGGCATACACTCATGGCTATGCAACATCATTATTTCTCACAGGTCACTTGGTGTAACCCCAACTCCCCTGTGTCATACTACTGTAATAGGCGGAAATAAGCTTGTAGTAGTAGTGGAGTATTAAGGGTAACATTCACCTTGACTCTCCTCTCACACCTATCTGATTAGCTGTCATCACTCCTCTCTCAATGTCTTTATCTCTTTCTCACTTTCTTGGAGTCTCAACAGTTTATCTTTTCGTGTCCCTCACTCTCGATGGAGAACCCACCTGCTCCCATTCTGTCTTGATTTCTGAGTTAAATTCTCTGCAGCAATCCTGGTTGGTTTCAATAAATCTGAATAAATACAGTGTCACCACAGTCTGGTTTCATACTTGCAATATATGAGATGTGAAGGAGTTTATAGAGGGGAGGTAGAAGAAAAAAAAAACAGGTGGCAAAGCAGGAGGGAAGAGATACGATAATAATTTGTGAACTCGCAATAGAGATCTTCTGAGGGGCTTTTATTTTTATGGTCTGACACACAGGGCTCTCTCTTTCTCACTCTGTGTGTGTGTGTAAGTGTGTGCGTGTGTGTGTGCGTGTGTATGTGTCTGTGTGTGATAATAACAGCAGAAAAATTAAACCCTCACCTCGAGCAGTCCTCTTTGGCCTATACTACTGCCAAGACAACAAAACATACACAAAAGAGGAATAAGAACACACCGACCGTGCTACTTTCACAACTGCAACTGAAACCTGGGAACACACACTCATTCTTACAGACAGTGTGTAAAAGTTGAGAGCTGTTCCTCTCTGCAGCCCTTGTACGACGTCTGCGTTTTAAAGTAAAATGAGCTACAAAGTATGTGCATTCGACCATTCTTTTTTCATTCACACGGTGTAAATTTGCTAAAGAGTCTAGTTTGTGTCTGTGTGTGTGTGGTCTGTGTAAGGTGCATGTAATAACAGATTTCATTTGGTTATGGAGCTTCAGAAGGGCCGTCCGGAGAAGCCTTAGATTGGATCTGGTGTGTGTCCAAGGAAGATGGGAAATAACATCAGCCGTCAGGAGAGGAAAGGTGAAAAATAACCTGTCATCACTTTTCACTCACTCTCTCTCTTCTCTTCTTCTTGGCTGCCCTCCCTCTCACCTTCGTAGATTTCCCTCTCTTGCTCTTCTTCACACATCTGAACGCGCCGGTTCATACAGCTTGTGTCTCATATTTACTTTTTCCTGCTGCTTCACTGCTTTGCAGCGATGCGCCTCTCGCTATCTCTCCCGTATGGAGGCTTGTCAATGACAAAACAAATGAGTGAGCGCAAATCAAATCAATCTATAATTGAGCACATTATCATATGTTCAGATATGAGAGCGCAGGGGGGACGCTTGCATGTTGATCCAGATTCTCCTTTATTGACAAACTTAAGCAAAGCACCCTCAAATTATAGATAACAAGACTATTATCTGCTGCATCAGGCCCATTTAAACTGCATTTCCTTGAATACATTTTCATATGGCCGGGCTCATTAACTGATGCTTTTATTTACTGAGAATTGTGCATCCATGTTACCCAGGCTATCAACAATTGAAATTCAATAATTAACCAGTAGTCAATGAGAATCCATTGATTTCCATCATACATTAGTCCAGAATCTAAACACTGATAAGATCAATATGATGTGTATTAGTGAGGAAAGCGGAAAGCCCTCTTCACTGTCTCGGCTCACTGGAGACTCACTCATGCTGACTTCAGGCTTTGGAGCAGGGAATGGAACGGAGTCACCCAAACGGACTACGATAAATGTTTGTTTTCCAGAGATTTATCAAAGTGATTTTCCAAAGTGGGAGGGTGCGCTCAACATACAATATCTTCCAGAAGTTCTGTTCTGCACAAACAAGCTGCGGCTCTGTTGTATGGAGCTTAAATAGTTTATTGGCTTGTTTAAATGAAATGAGTTTCCTCTGTAGGGTGGCCGGGCTCAGCCTTAGAGACAGGGTGAGGAGTTCGGATATTCGGGAGGGGTCCAGAGTAGAGCCGTGACTCCTCTGCTTTGCAAGGAGTCAGCCGAGGTGGTTCGGGCATCTGGTCAGGATGGACGTCTCCCTCTGGAGATTTTCTGGGCATGTCCCACTGGGAGGAGGCCCCAGGGCCACCTAGGACATGCTGGAGAGATTATGTCTTCCGACTGGCCTGAGAAAGCCTCGGTGTCCCCCCCAGAGGAACTGATAGAAGTGGCAGGGGAGAGGAGTGTCTGGGTTTCCCTGCTGAGACTGCTGAGACTGCTGAGACTGCTGACCCCGCTACCCGGACCTGGATTAGCGGAAGAAGACAAAGACAAAGATGAGGGCTTGTTTAAGTACAAAGTAATTCTACAGGGCAGATGTGATTATCCAGTAGAAAATGTGTTTACACTAAAGACTGTTGTTGGGACTACAGGGACTCAATGTCCCATAATCCTCCACAGTTCCACCTTGCCACACACTTTCTGTAATGGTTGCTGTACCATCTGTTCTGGTGGTGTCCACGATACATGCGCATGCAGAACAAAGGATGTTCTTTCTGGCATACAATGTTAACACACCCATATGCACTCTTTTTTTTGTGTTTAGTTATGTAACGTACTTTGATTTTCACACTGTATGTTATACTGTATGTTCATTAATTTTGGAGAAAAGAAATTATGTAAATATACATGTTGCCGTATTTGGTTTTGCAAAAGAATGAATGATGCTAACTCTTATAGAAAGAGCTCCATAATTTTCAGTGTTGCTAAAGTTTGGCCATTTTCAGACGTAGGTATTAATTTGATTATTGAGCAAAATTCCAAATGAATACCATACCAATACCTACTGACAAGCAAGCAAGACTCAGACAGATCATAAGATGTATCTCATGACAAGACTGGAGAGAGACACACAACAAGTTAGCGCATAAATTAATGACAATAACATCTCTTGTCATTTTCTGAGAACAGACTTGCAGGACAAGTTTGCATTCGTATCAACACCCAGAGATTAGGGCTGCCAAGCTCTGCGTGTGGCAAGTGAGTTCAGTAATAAAGAGGCACAGTTTATCATAAACACTGCATAAACCTTGACTAATTACTGAAGATCTCTTCACACAATGCTGCTGATGATCCACCAGTCTGTGTGTGTTATGAGAAAATAATTAATAATTTAATCCAAATTTAAGCCCCTCAACAGGCCACCTAGATTCTATTGAGAGCCTGATGAGCCTGATGCAACCATGCAGATGACATGTGTTTACTGTGGATACTGCCCTACTGCTTGCTACCATTAGCCTAAAGCATCTAAAGTGACGCTTTGGGTGTATATAGTGTCATTTTTAGAGGGCCCATGTGTTGAGTCCTGCCGATGAAAGGGAAAAAAAACCCTCCATCAGGCATGATATCATCTCGCCACTTGCTAATGATATGGTACCTTGGTACTTCTGCTATAGCCATTTTCAGTTCACTTCACCTCCAAAAGAATCTGAAAGTCATTGTTTTCTCTGCAGAAATCAGTGTCAATGACTGCAGAGACATTTAAAGTGGTCAGAAAACCCCCAAAACAAATATACCTCAGTCTTGGCAAACACTGCAGGAAAGTCCATATTTTTTTCTCTTCCTTGCTTTAAACCAAAATGCGTTTTCTTTGTATTTCTGTTCTCCTCCTTTATCTTATATTCCATCAAAGTTAGTTTTTGTTGAGCAGGTTGTAGGAAAAACCTTCCTCTGTTTCATAAAGGATGAAAAATAATGATGGTAGGTGAAAGAATGAAGCGCACAGTACAGGGCTGTGCATCTGTTAACATGGCAGTTGGACAGCGGGGGAAAGACGAGAAATGGGGAGGATGCGCGAGTGTGAGAGTAGGCGTGAGGGTGGTAAATTGAAAGAGAAACCATATGAGCACTGAGACACAGTAAGATATAAATAAAGCTGGAAGGCAGGTGCAGGTTTGATTAAAGGTGATCACATCACATGGTGAAGAAATAGTTTCCTGATTCCAAATGTGAGAAGACAGCCAACTGTGTGCGCACAAAATTTCAAGCTGACAAATGACATGTGTGACACAAAGACACGCAAAGACACGCAAAGACCACAAAGACCCATTCATTCATGGATTGATCCGTGAGGAGCTACAAAACATCAAATTAACATACTAACCCCAGCACCATTTGTCATAGGAATAAGTTTTTTTCTTCACTCTCATCAACTGCTCCGGCTTGGCTTGATGATGATATGAATTTTCTATTAGGCCGAGAAGATGTGTGAAACAGACAGGCGCTGAGAAAAATGGTAGAGCAAAAATAGCCTGTCTCCTTCGCCATAAGCCACTGAAAAGAGCTATTTAAATAGAATTGAATGGGAGGTGTAAAGTGGGCAATCAGTGAAAACACTGTTGTATTCACCAGAGGAAGCCACACATTTTGGAGAACATTTGGTGAGGAGCACACGCTAGAGAAAAACATGCCACTGTGGCCAACACCAAGTAGTGGATGCTCATCCTCCTCAATAGAGAGTAAATCTGCCCTAAAGAAGAAAAGGTTATGCCATCATTTCTAGCTAGGTGAGCGTTTTGGTCATCGAAATGAAAATCTTAGTTTGTCATTTTGCGCGCGTGCGTGCGTGCGTGCGTGCGTGCGTGCGTGCGTGCGTGCGTGCGTGCGTGTGCGATTCATTTGGTGATTGTGTGTCAGGTTTAATGTTTGTTTGCACCTGTGTATAAATATCAGAGGAGTGTGAGGTGCTGTGTTGACTCTGGAGATCAATGGTTGATCTCTCAGGAAGGGGAAAAAGGCCAGTTTTCTACTGTAATAACGCTGGTACACTATACCTTTGTATGTGTGCAAAGAAATAAAGGCAATACTGTATAGAACACAGTCCACATCCACAACAGGCTTTCATCTGACAGTGACAATATATAGGTGAAAACGCTATATCTCTGGGCTGCATCATTTCTGGCATCACGCAAGTATGTTTTCTCCTTCACTTTTTGTGTCCCTCCTTTATAATGAAACTCTCAAGGACAAAAAAAAAAAAGAATCCTCATAAAAGCAAATGAAGCAAGATGTGGATGTTTTTGTTTTGTTTTTTCACTCTAGTGCACTGAGCTATTAATTTGCAAGTTCTGCAGGGTTGGTCAACAAATTTCATGAACCCATGTGTTAGAAATCTCCCTCAAGTTGCCATGTAGAGATGCAAATGGAACACGTGTCCGTTAGATGTGTGCCGCTGGCAATAAGATTGGTTAGTTCAGTCCCCTAGCTGAAAGTAAAAATTCGAAATTGAATAAATCAATAACAGCGTTGTGTGGCAACAGCCAGATGAGGCTTGTCCATTTGAAGGGCCAGTGTGCAGTTTTTATAGGCAGGACTGGAACATGATGTTCATTACTATTTTTTTCCTTAGTCTGAAATTGTGACTCTATGTGTTTTCAAGAGCACAGAACGAACTCTTTATATCTACATAAGGAGTGGGTTCTCCTGAGTCGAGGAAGACATTGACAACATCAGGGGCTCAGGAGCTTGCCCCAGCTTGCTTTTAGCCATGTGTGGTGGATTATATACACACAAAAAAAACCCAAAAAAACCCAGCTTTCTTCTTTGCTCTAAGAAAGTGAGGATGCAGTGATTTAGTTGATGAAGCAAATGCTTGCTGAAAGCAAAGATGCTTAAATCTGGCCAGTGTTGTTACAATTGTTTTAATGGATGGAATAACTTATAATAACTGTAGGCAGCCGCAGCAGAATATTGTGGTATGACTGATCACTGTTATTGATCACTTCAGGCTTATACATTATGAAAGAAGCATTTAAGTGCCTCCGGATTAACACCATACGGCTGACGGCTCCATACAGGAGCTCCAGTTGCGCCTCAGTGCAGTGACTCCTGAACACAGCTGCCCTCAGAGATACGATGTTTTATTTTGGACTCCTCAGATCCAAATGGTCAAGAACAACAGACAGCAATCCCTCTCCTGCATTAAGAATGGGCAAGGACTTTACCAGTGTGATACTATGGGTATAATTATAGTCATAATTGCAGTTAACTTGCACCGTATACTGAAACTTGTCACCATGGAAAATGGTCGTTAAAATAAATGAGCAAACTCAGACAGATTCAATAAAACTGGATTCATTACAGCTCTTCTTGTACTACGTTGGTTTTATCTAGCTCGATCATTATTTGGCAAGTGAGTGAACATTTAGATGAAAATCGCAGTATTTCCCTCAGCAATATAACGGTTAACACTGGTCAAAGTAAAATATAGGGTTGGAGTTTGTTACTTTTACACTTTGGGTACAAATTGAATGCAAAAGTAATTTGTGTCTGTTTTGTATTTTGCAATAATTTTGCAATGGCAATTACCAAGGCCAAAACATGTTTATACAGTGAAAAATGACTCCAACCTAAACATTTCCAGCTAGCTTTACCGAGAAGAGAGAGGCTCAGCACACTAATTAACACTCCCTGTGTGTATGTGCGCGTGTGTGTTAAACACACCTGATTGGAATGTGGGGATGAAAACTAGAGTTTGCTTCCCGCGCCCTCAATTAATTTAAATATATGCAGAGAGGAGCGCCTCACTGGCCCATTCACGTCACCCACACATTAAGGGAGGGATGAAAGCAGGGGGAGAGAGAGAGGCACTGGGGGAGGGAAGCAGTCAAAACAGATGCAGGTGTTTTGAGTGAAAGAATGGGGAGGACAGCAGGAAAAATCTCAGACACATGAGAGACACATGATATAACTTGAATCACTTCCAGATTCCACTTGTTAGAGCACGTATGCAGTCGGTGCGTTTATCTATTTTTATGGCATACTCATTCGAACCAGTCTGAACCATGATGAGCTGATGCGCAGCCAAGCCTTTCAGCTCTGCGTGCAGCAGGTCTTCTTCCTCATCAGATGAGGATGCCCGGTAGCTGAGAATACATGTCATCTTTACGGCTTAATGAAGGTTAATGTTGCTGCAAAGCACTTTTTCATGGAAATGTACTAATATGGTGGCGTTATGTAATAACCAACCAAAATGGGTGTTGTCTTCCATGCATTACACTTTAATAGGAAATCTAAAAAATTAGAGGTGATTCATTAATATGGCTGACGATCGAGGAAAAATATTAAGTAGTTAATCACAGAATATACTGTGATTAATTGTGATTAATTGCTTTTCTTCTTCAGGCTGAATTTTGTAATAATAGGTATTCTTTGCAATGTATCTGTTAATTGAGTGGCAGTTTTTATCTATCGAATCAGCCAAAGCATTACTTATAGGTGTGGTACTTTTCACTTACAGGTGTGGTTATATTGGCCCGTGAGTACCACAGTCCTGTGATGTAGCCTGTCTTGGCCACAAAGTTTAAGGTTTGGTCGGCTGTTTTGCTTTCAGGTGACTGGTCAAGGATTTACTTTCACAGTTTGGTGTGGCACACGTCATAGGTCATAGGTTTTTTCCTCTTTTATTGTTTTGATTGACAGAGGTCAACACCAGAGAAAGTATCAAGCGCAGCTGCGTCGTCTATCTTCTAATGATTTTCTTCGGAAGCCGGGTTAGCAGCAGGAATGTTTTTTTTTTTTTTTTTTAATGCATTAAAAAAAAAAGCGTTAACAGAAATATTAACATGTTCCAAATAACCGGCGCCGCATTACAGCTAGCACTAATATCAGGATCAAGGTCAGCATTTAATCATCTGAAAAATAAAGACAAACTTTAGGTTAAAACCATCAAGATAAAACACATCCATTTTTATTTCTAGCAAGGTTGACAACAGGACCATTGGCACCACATGTCAAAAACACCATCAAAGGGCTTCAGCTTATTCGAAATACAGCTGCCTGAGTTCTTCCAGGGACCTGAAAGGTCACACCACATCACCCTGATGCTAAAGTCACTGTTACTCTGTTTTCCTATAAATAACAGAACTGAATAGAAGGTAAGAATGAGATGTAAGTTAAAAATGATCCATGTGTTCATTCGCTGTCCAAAGTTACTGACAGAAGACGTATTTTCAGCTTGGGCGCTCAGGAGCTGCACCCAAGCAGCCCACTGACTTTCGCTTTAGCATGCACATGCGCAAGTTACTCTATACAATACAAAAGACAGGAGCTTTTCAGGGCACGGAGCAGCTGCGCCCCCGGATAGCATGCTGCTGATTTACCTCAAGCAACCGTAGGGGGCAGCAGAGAGTGATGGGCCATCGGGATGCGCCGACCTCAGGTCAACAGGTGCAGAAGAAGAGCGGGCTTTTACAATGATTGATGGATGGACGGAGAGTTAGCTAAAATGTCAGCAGCGTATCTCATCAGCTTGGCAAGAAAAGCCACATGCTGGGCGCAGGGGGAACCTCAGAGGCTACAGAGGCATGATATAAGCTAAATGTGTGGCGGTGGTCTTTTACAATATTTTTAGTCATTGTCGTACTGTATTGTGAAAAAAGTGGGCAACACATCGACAAGTGTAGGCACATATAACATACAGTAATCGTCTTATCGTATAGTAGTGCAATTTCAAATCAATAGATACACTGATAATATGGATAGAATTATATATCTCATTTTAGACATATAACACATAGCGACATATTTAGAGCTGGAACAATTAGTTGTAAAGAATTGAATTTATCACTTTAATAGTAAAAGTTATCTGTGACATAAACTGAATATATTTGGGTTGTGGACAAAACAAGACATCCGAAGACGTCAACTTGGCCTTTGAGTGCATGTATATTCTTTAGATAATTGTGCTTTTTTTAAATTACAGGCTGTTGACGGCAAACTCATGCGTGTCCAGCACCTGCCGCATGGCTTTTGCTTGCATGTCAAATAGCAGAAAACCCCATTGTCAGACCATAGCATTAAAAACGATATTGTACTTTTATTAAGAGGAGGATGGAATCACATCAGAAGGGAAAGTATTTTTTCAGCAGTTATTTTGGCTTGCAGGTAATTTTGGGAATTCCCTTTCCATCAATGGAAAGAGGTCAAGGCATCTTAAAAGTGAAAGGGTTCTGTTCAGGCTTGCAGAGAGGACAGATGCATCCCTTTGTTAAGTGGTTCAAATGGAGCCATTGTAACACGCAACCATACACAGGCAAACACCCCAGCAGCCGTGAGAAATTAAAATATTTCAGCCACCTTCTTAAAATATCTAAATTAGGAGTAAAAGAAGGCCTTGGCTAAAGATAAAACTCCACTGAGTAATAACCACTGAAGGGAGAGGTGGGAGGAGCAGAGATGCTGGGAGGGAGAACATCAGGATATTGTGGGGAGAGCAGCTAAGAGCTATGAAGACAGAGGCCAGTGAAAAAGAGAGCTATTTAAAACAGTGAAGAGAGGAGAGGACTGATTCAACTAGCACTTACGCACAGGTCACGTACCGTTAATGGAAAAGATGCAGTGATGGATAGAGGAAAGGAGCGATTGTGAATGGGGGAGCTAATGGGTCAAGGGTTGAGAGAATGTGGAGAAGGCACCCAAAAAATCAGTGCTGGAGGACAAGAAGGAAATACTGACACACACATTTACACACACTATGATAACTTGGTTTTATGGATTAAAGTATTAAGCCTAAATGCATTATGGTCGTAATGAATAACCATGACTTCATTAGGGATTGATTCAGCGATTCTACACAAGAAAACATGTTGGCTTTTTACGCTCCTATAAATCCCAGATATGGGCATTCCTGATCAAAGAAAACTTTTCATATCAGCATTTCGAGACGTAAGGTGTTGTTCAGCAGTTGAGCATGCACATCTCTTACAAATGTGTGTATGTGTTAAAGGTCCTATACAATGTTAAATCCACTTTTTCAGGGGCTTCCCCTCAAAACATGTGTCCCCAGCATGGCTACAGACTCTTCCAAGATGAGGAAATTCTGTCCTCCTTTTCACTCCCTTTGCCTTTCATAGACGGTGTGTTCAAACAGCCCCCTTTTGACGTTTTAAGGGGCTAAGCGTCTCCCTCTAAGCCGATGAGGAATAAGTGCGATGCTGTTCTTCTTTTATGATTTGTGTTCACACATTCAGCTCCAAATGAGTGCAGAGGTGCAGGACACACGTGAAAGAGGTCAAATGTTGCGCATATTGTCTGAGCAACTTGTGAAACACTTGGTGTCAGTACAGTTACACTGTAAGGCTGAGACAATTGTTACAATTTACTGAAAATAAGTGTACATAATCTGCATTAAAGGGATTTCGAAGAAAGTTGAAGAACCGCAAGATGAAGGACTGTGGAAAAACACATCAAGACAGGGGTATGGAGAATCGAAATCTCATCTGGAATGTGCAATGGACCTTCAATCACATGAGAACCCCTTTTTTTCCCAGAGTCAACATACAGTGGACAAGAATTCATGGCTGACTCACACACCGAAACTCATCACACACTCTTGTATATAAAATCAGGGATCAAAAATACTATATTCGATTGAAGTAACAACACCAAATTATTGAGTACATACAGGTTAGAAATTCATCACACATACTGTCATTTGAAATTAGTACTTTATCGTAAAGTATTGTATCTTATTGTTTTAAGCAACTCCTGCCATCTACAAACTGAAAAAGCAGCCGACAAACAAAAGGACTAGACTGACCTCCATCAGACTTCCTCTCTGGAGGATTTACACATTCTCATCCTTCATTTTTTTTCAGAAAACTTGTATTTATATTTGCTGGAATTCCATGCAGCGGAATGAAGCTGTGGTTACTTAGAATTTGTGAGAACGTGTATCCTAAAGCTTTTTTCATTATCACATCTTTGATTCTCCTTCACGTACTTGATGGCTACCTTTCATGTATTACAATGGAAATGCTGAGCGACCACAAACCAGAGAGAATGCAGAACAAAACCAGGAAGACTGGGCCGTAAGTTTTACATTCTTCTATTTTTTACGTTTCATCTTTCACATAAAAGTTCTTTGTTGTTGAATTTACGTGCTATAACAGTTTCAGCACAAAATATGATAGCTAGTCAAATATAGATATTAAAAAATTCCCATAAATTGTCGGGTCGGTAGGTAATTTCAAACAGACTTTGTCACACACATAAAAATCAAAAAGCTCAAAATTGAACAGCTCAGGTAAAATGCTTTGGAAACCAGTCCTATATTGAGGCCACGGCCGAATGCACTTCCTGAGGGGAGTGGCCAGTCACGGTTGATTTGCATTGAAAGCTACAGACACAGAAACAGCCTATTCGGAACAGGGTGTGCAAGCATGCCAGAATGAAGGATTTGAGTCATATTTTAAGAGAGAAACTTTAAAAACATCATATTTAAAAATGTTGAAAACGGTATAATATGGCAAACCAAGTACATTCCACATTTGCAAACAAGGGATGAGACAATTGTGTCCATTGCAAATGAGAAAGCCACTGTTGCCCATTCACATCTCTTCCTGCCTGTAAGGAGTTTCAAGCTTTATAGTAGACTGATATCAGAAACACTGTGGTTCTGAGACA
>CAAKHG010003696.1:5426-17913 GCA_901007715.1 Dactylopterus volitans
GGGTCATATTTACTCCAGCTTTTGTCGCTCGGCACAAAGCCAGGATACGAGGGCTTTTCAGCGCTATCACTCGGTATCACTGCCAGGATTTTATGCATTCTCATTTGTGGTAATTGTATTCTGCATTTGATGTTGAGCCCTCCCCTGTTTTGCTCTATTTTCCAGACCAACACCTGTCAGCAGCATGATTGGAACTTTTGGATTTCAGGAACACCTTCTGTACTGTAAGGCCAGGCCACCGTGATGTGGTATTTTTTGTCATTCATTGCTTACCACCATGTATTTTATTGTGATGGTGTGCTTCGTGGTCACCAGCTGTCCTGGAGGAGCTGGTGAACACCGGACGCCTTAAAGGAACGGTAGTTGGAGGCCGACAGGACAAAGCTGTGTACATCCCTGACATTTACTCCAAAACACAGAATGCTTGGGTGGACTCGTTCCTCCAACAGAACGGATACTTAGGTATGCTTTGTGTCTTTATTATTTTAAGAACATTGCGGCTGCGTTGCATTTGTCTTTTTTTTATTTTTTAATCTTGAACGTCCAGCATCTGACTAAATATAATTCAGAATGGATTTCTGTGAAATGATTCTGTGCTGGATAGTTCTTTTGGTCATTTTGACAGATCAGAACACTGTCATAACATCTGCAGAAGCTGCGTAATGCTGTGGGATTTCCTCCATGTGAAGTGAGCACTTGCAGGATCAGGAAATCCCACAATCAGAGAGTCTTGCTGACTTCTGATCACTTCCTCGTTAGAAAATGTCACCGACTTGAACAGTCTAAAGGCTAAAGTATTGCTTGTATTATTCCTCAGTCCTGTAGCGAAGCGCGTTTTTTTTTCTGATCCAAAGATTAAAACAGCCATGAGAAGTCATCTGTGCCAGGCAGTAATGCAAAAACGGCAATCCCTGCAGCGGCATCATCGTATGTGTTGCTGACTGTTCATCATATCTCTCCAGGTGCTATTAAATGCATCATCAGGAAGTCGGTCCTGTTTGTTAAATGTTGTTACTATCAGGTTGTAAATACAATTTCCTAGGCTAAAGGTCTTAACACAACAGGGGCCTTTTGGTCATGTGATTAATTCCTGCGTCAGTATGGGTTTTTTTTAAACTGTTTTCATCACAAGTACTTTAACACAGAATGTTAACATTACGCAGCAAGAAAGGGGAATAATTGTTTTTGGAAGAAGGTCAGTTTTTCTAACCTTTCACACGTGATTTAAATGCAACCAATCATGTTGTGCAGAACAGACGCCAAATGAAAACTACTGATGACAGTGACGGACCATTCACAACTTTACCACAACTTACCTCACTCAGACTGCCAGATGTTGCTTTGAGTCAGCGGATCCCGGTAGTTGGTTGTCTGCCTCCTCAGACGTGACGCCGGCATTCTGAAAAGTCTCCCAAACTGAAATATTTCCAGAACCTTTCGTGGTAGAACTTAAGCTCCTGTATGAGGCAGTAGAACTCTGCGTCTCTTTCTCTGGCTTGTAAAATGAGATGAAGCCAAAATCTTCAGTGAGGAGGATGATGAGACCATCATTCATCAGAAGCATGATTTGAGCTGAACTGTCGCAACTTCGCTTTGCTGCCAATATGAATACTTTTGCTATGTTGGTACTTTTTGTTTAGTTTTCTTTGTCATTCTCCAGCATATAAAGGGGCTTGGACTCGTTATCATTGAAAGGAGAGCGATTTAAAATGGCAGGAAATTCTTGATCATGATAGAATTTTTGAGATGGCATAATAAAAGCTAATTTATTTATTTTTTTAGAAAGAGCCAATCCTCACAATGATCAACAAAGCTTTATGATTGTCCATATGTGCCTCATGAAGTCTCACCCCCCCCGCAGAGTACGATGCTTTGGTCAGGCTGGGGATCCCTGACCCCACCAGCTACATTAAGAAACGCTTCAAGTCCAACAAGCTGCTGTTCCTCCGAGCAGCCTGTGTGGGCCAGGCTCTGGTCGACCAAGTGGAGGCCTGTGTGGAGGAAGCTGTCAACTCAGCCACGTGGACCGACATACAGGTGCTCTGGTTTAAACTGCCAATTCCGTTCATTGCCAGCTTTAGCAAAAGTGTTACCTCAGTTTCTCATGCTCTCGCTCGCTCTTGCCGGTTCAGCCAATTTTGCCCAGCTGCCTGTCGATGGAGGACATGGGGATGTTGATCAATCAAGCCATGAGGAACACAAACGTGCAGTCATCTGCCAGGCTGCTGGAAGGGACGGTTGTCGTAAGCGAGAAATTCATCAGCAACTGCCTCTCTTTATTTGATGTAGCCATGGAAAAGAAAGCTCAGAAGGTACAGCTTCCTTTGCTGCACCTTGGACCTCCAATCGGTTAAATCTACAAAGCAGAGTACTTTAAAATGAAGTATGAAAACTTTACAGCATTTGTGCCTGCTTTTGATGTGACTCTCAGGAGGTCAAGAGCAATCCAGTTTTTCTGATAACTGAAGACGACGTGAAGCAAGCAACCATGCTGACAGAAAGCTCGGCACTGTCCAAGAAAGAAAAGAGAGAAGGAGAACGCAGGAAAAAGGCTGCAGGTTTGTTGAAAGCTCTTCATCTCAACCGTGACTCTGGATTGCTGTGATATCTGACAGAAAGAAGTTGCTGAAGCATTAAGATTCCTCATTATCTGTTGACTGTTCACTCCCAGAGGGCAGTGGCAGTGTAAAAGCTGGCGGGGGAGGCAACGCCAGAGAGATCCGGATTCGTAAAACCAAGAAGAAAGGGAGAAAAGACGAAGACAGTGATGAAGAAACCGGACCTCCGCAGCAAAGTACTCAGGCCACAAAGCTTATTTATGATATCTAAATACGCACATTAGTTCTGTTCACTGAGTCCAAAAGTCTGCTTTTGTAATGGAAGATAGAGGTAACTAAAATCCACATGAGAATATTTAGCCTGTGTTGTGTGTTGTACCTTTTACCCAGATCGCAGCAAGCAGACTGAAGCCCCCTTTATGACTCAGGAGGAGATCGTAGCTGTTTTAGAGGAGCAAGTGAGTGACTGTCCGCAAGAAATCCTCTCGGAACTGGCAGAGCATTTGCTACGGTAATACAGATGTTTTTGTCTCAAGTTAGTTCTGCCTGCCATTGCTTCTTCAAAGACCACTTAAGAACAACAACTCCATCCTCTGCAGGCCTCTGACCAAAGCTTATCAAGAGGTGCTGCGGAGTGTGTTCATGTCGTCTACCAGCTCTCCAGCAGGGGCCAACAAGAAGAAAAGCATTAAGGATCTGCAGGAGGAGATAACCAACCTTTACAACAACATCCGGCTGTTTGAAAAAGGCGCCAAGTTCTTTTCAGGTAAATCTAGCAGTTAAGAGTTGAGTGGGCAAGATGATAAATAGTAGGTTGACTGCAAAAATTGATTAAAAAGTCACTCTATTCCCCTTAACATAGGATCAGTCATTCCTATACCATACAGGCTGCCATGCAGTGTATTCTGGTAGGGTCACATTGCATTCCAAGAAATGGGGGCATCGCATCGGCTTCTCCTTACAGTGGCTCCATAGTGGCTTGCGGTATCTGTACTTTTGATACTCTGGGATCAATCTACTGCTAGTTTTTGGCCATAACTCTTGGCTAATTTATGAATTTAACAAAATTGTTTAAAACGATGAAATGGCCAAGGATGGACTTCACTGTGCCCTGGATCATTCTCATGAATTAAATATTTCAGGAATATCTGAAAGGAATTTCTTCAGCACTAATGTCAAATTGTGCTCAAGGATAAACTGAATAGATTTTGGTGATCAAGGTCATTGTGGGATCACAAAAACATGTATTTAGGCAGTAGTTATACACTGATTATAACATTCTAGATGACGAAATGATATTTTCCATTTAATACTTTTATACAATTTATTCAAAGTCTTCACTACTTTCTGTAAAAAAAAAAACCTAATAAAAACAATACAGACTTAGTACCATCTGCAGTTGAGGTGAATAAAGGCCAGGGCTTTATTCAAGGAAAAACTGTGTGCTCAAACATTTGCATGTTACTGATATTAAAAACATAGCAGAAACCGTTGGGGTATCGAATTGTGAACTTGACTCACATTCTTTGACCCTACAGATGAAACCCAGGTCCTCATTGCCAAGCACGTCCTAAAAACTGTGTGCACTGACATCACCAACATCCTGGTCAACTTCCTGGCTGGTGACCTGATGATGTCTGTGGAGAACCCCGCCAGCATCACCAACGAGGTCAGTGCTCTCAGTAGCCTCCACAGAAAACGGTTGGCCTACAGTTCCACAGGCCTGGGCCTTTAACGGAGATTGTAGAAATTAGGTTCTATCATAGACTGATGGACAGTACAGAAAGAATGTACAGTTCCAACACAGAATAACACGCAAATGCCTCCACTACCACTGTTGATCCACCCAGACCAGCCGCCAGTCATGATGTGGCATCCCTTTTTTATTGCACCAAAAAAACAAGTTAACACAAGAGGTTAAAAAATTAACAAGATAAAATGATGGAAACCATTTGCATTATCCACAACCCACTTAACAAAATAGTTTGGCTGCTTTGTGAAAATAAAATGGAAACAGAATGTTGTGATTTCCTGAAACCCCATGTGTAATTGCAAAATGGCAGAGAGACAACAAATCAAACACGAGAGAGACAGAGATTTTTCTTGTTTGTTTGTTTATCATGTGCCCATTTTGAATTTGATGCCAGCAACATGTTTCAAAAAAGTTGCAATAAAGGTCTAGTAAAGTTGTGAAATGTTAAAATTAAAAACCTTGTGGAACGTCTCTCACTTCATTAGGTAAAGTGACAACAGGTTGGTAACATAACTGGACATCCCAGAGAGGCGGAGTCTTCCTGAAGTAAAGTTTGAAAGACTGAGCTGGTAAATGGTCCAACAATTTGAAAATAATGTTTCTTAATACAAAATTACAAAGAAGCTGGGGATTTCATTGTCAACAGTACATAATTATTATTAAAAGATTCCGAATCTGCACAGAACCTTCAGATCCTCAGACAGCACTGCGTTAAAAACAGACGCAACTCTGTCGTGACATCACTGGATTCATTAACCACATTTTACATTGCGTTCACAAATGCAGCGTAACCGCTGCCATCCAGAGAGGAAACCGTGTTTAAACCAGATTTAGAGACGGAGCTGCCTTCTCCGGGCTTGATCTCATTTCAGATGAACTGAAACGAAGCTGAAAAACTACCCTGAGGCCTGATTAGTCAAAATTTTGAATTCTTTGAGTGTTCCAGGCTGAAGAGGAAAAGGACCATCCAGGTTGTCATCAGCACACAGTTCAAAAACGAGCATCCATTAACAGTATGGGTGTGCATTGGTGCATATGCCATCATAGGTCCTCTGCATATATACAAAGTCAACATCAACGCTGAGCAAGGTACAAGAGTAGGAACAACATATGCTGCCAATCAGAAACGGCAAAACTACATTCTGCGCTTGTTCTGGTTCCGTACTTAAATACTGACCTGCCCGCAGTCCCGACTCGTCACCCACTGAAGACGTTTCCCACATTTATGAAATGTAAAATATGTCAAAGGAGACGAGAACTGTTGCAATCACTGCAGCTGCAATCCTCCATCAAGCAAAATTATAGTAATTGGTCTCTTCACTTCCTTAACACTTACAGGGTGTCGGGAAAGGAAGAGGTGTTGCAAGAAGCCTCTTTGCCAACTTTTTTTATGTTGCAAAATAGAACATACGCTCACCCACCACTTTATTAAGTACACCTTGCCAGGTCAGTCTAATAAAAGATCCTCTGCTGCTTTAGTCCATCTGCTTCAAGGTTCGATGTGTTGTAAGTTCAGAGATGCTCCTCTGCATTCCTCTGTTGAAACAAGCGTTTTCTTAGAGTAACTGTTGCTTTTCTATCTGCTCCAACCAGTCTCGCCAGTCTCCTGTGGCCCCTGGCATCAGCGAGGCCTTTTCTCCCAGAGAACCGCTGATATGTTTCTCTTTTTCGGAACATCCTCTTTAAACCCTAGAGATGATTATGTGTAAAAAAAAACAAAAAAACAAAGTAGGTCAGCAGTTGCTGAAATACCAGCATGTCTGAACGTGACATGGTTGTTTGTGTCAAAGTCACTCAAATCACCTCTCCTCTCGATTCTGATGCTTGGTTTAAACTTCAGCTGATTACCGCCATGTAATTGGCTGATCCGGCATTTGAAGAGTTGAGTAGGTGGACCTAATAAAGTGGCCATTTACAGGGCCCATATGCTGATTGCATGAGTGGCGACGGCTCGCTTCATATACATGAGCCTGACCATATGCATCTATATTAATAGGCTTTAGGTTGGGGGAGCAAGTGAAGCTTTTACAGCTGCACATGCGTTTAACAAGATGAACCAAGACGACAAAAAACCCTCATTGGTTTCTTGTCATGATTTTTTTTATTGTTTGTGTGTATATTTGATGGTTATATGATGGGCAGGTACATCTTTCCTGTCTTTGATGTGTGTCGTCAGGTAAGAGTAAAGATTTTGGGTAAACTATCAGAGGAGACCAAAGGGCCTTTGATGAAGCTGCACAACTGTCTGACTGGCAAAGTAAGTTTCTTTCCTGTCATTTGCATCATCAGTTGCTTTGGTATGAAGTGTTAAACTCGGATGGCAAAGCTGAGAAAAGTCCTCACCTTTTGTTCTTCACAGACAATTGAAGACTATCTGACCAACATTGAGATCTGCGCTGAGGTGTGTGGCTTCATGCTGAAAAAGGGAGACAAGAAAAAGGAGAGGTATTGAGGAGACATAGCTCCATTTTTTTTTCCCCTCTTTGTTTCTTTGTGACTGACCTGTGCCTGGGTGTGTGTGTTCGGCCGTATGCTCACCTCAAGACAGGCGCTGTTCCTGCACCGCCAGGCTCTCATTGAGCAGCTGAAAGAAACGGACGATCCCGCTCTGGTCCTCCACCTCGCCAGCGTGCTGCTGTTTCAGGCCAGCACCCACTGCATGCTGCACGCTCCAGGACGGTGCGTGCCGCAGATCATTGGCACCCTCACAGGCCGGATACCTACCGTACGTCTCAAGCTCTCTCATCCTGTCATATTTTTGGGGGGAACTTTTTTTTCATTCATATCACGTCAAACAATTTAAGTCTGTTAATATTACGGTGAGCCAAATCAACAGTAACCTCCAAGTTGTGGTCCAGATTAAGCAGAGGATACAGCCTTGGTCTTTCTTAACAGTATGTTATGTTTACAGAGGGACATTATGTTTTGGGTTGCCTCTAACAAATGCCTCATGGCATGGCAACTATCCTTTACCACAGCTTGTCAAAAGAATGGAGACAGATCAAATTGTTCTATTGGCATAGTCCAGAATCCCAGTCCTCAGTGGATTTTAAAATCTGTACAGTGAGCGACATTCTGTGTCCTCAGACCCTCAATTTGAGTGAAAAAACTTTTTAAAAAAACCCCCAAAAACCCATGAAAAGGAAGAAACCTCCGAAAGAGGTTCTCGGGAAGAATAATTCAGGTTAAATGTATATTACAAGTCAGATCCACAGTAGAGGTGGTTTTAATGTAGAGACAGCTATGTATTTACATAAAACCCTATAATGACTCAGCATTGAGGCAGCCATATTACATATGTTCACTTAGGTTTCAGTGTAGTGTAAATGCAAATGTTATTTTATTTCACGACAGTTAGCGTCTCATTTGCAGACGCAGCAGCTGCCTTCAACCTCCATCTGCTGTGGAGGGAAAACTGTCGGTGCCATTGAGCACTGGTTTGTCGGGTTAATGCGCCGGCACGCTTGCGTGCGTCCTTGTGTTGCAGGAGAAGCAGCAACTTCTGTCTTCCTACCAGAGCCTGGTGGTGAAGCAGCTGGTGAGCCAGAGTCACAGCAGGAAGCAGGAGGAGGCCAAGGGTGAGGCGAACAAGGCAGAGGAGCAGGATGAGGAGGCAAAGAATGTCCGAACGCAGCTCCTGTCTCTGATGCCCCAAGTCAAGGAGCTGGTGCTGTCCCAGAGGAAGACGTCCATGTCAGAAGAGTGAATGTTTCCTCCTTAACTAAAATGGGAAATGGATGTTGGGACTGACTCATGTTATAGCTCTCATGGTCTTACACACCCATGATGGCTGTTAATCCTGCATTTTTGTGATTTATCCATGTGGACCTTATTCTAAATTAGAAAATGAATTCCTTTGTGGGATGTCTCCAACTTTGCCCAATCAACATGAAAATCCTCAGTGAGGTTCTGATGTTCATGCATTTAATAAAAAGTCACCTCTTCCCTGTGTGGTCAAGTTATTCATTGTCAATGGTTGCAGAGTCATGTCTCTATAGCAACACTGACGTTCCTAATCGGGCCTCAAACAATTCTCTCTTGACACTGGACACATCTGTTGACAAAGCAACTGACATGTTCTTGAGCTTTCAGCCTGCCAACGTCAATATCCTGACAAATAAAATTTGAACAAAAGCTCCTCAGCAAGCGAGTCAGTCAACATTAAGGTGAGACTGGTCTGTTGAGATATACTTTTAAGACAGCATGAGCTAAGTTCTAGAGATGCTCGGAAAAGTTCAACAGATAAGTATAAATCTCAGGAGGACTTGATTTAACTAAAAAAAAAAAAAAAAGCACTGAGAACCTGCCACAAGCTCACAGAGCTGCTATGGGGAATAATGCAATAAACAGGGAAATTTCATTTGCTCCTACTGTGACATCATTGTAGAATGTCTCCCTCCTGTGGTAAAACATGGTATTGTACAACTGTGAAACAGGGAGGGTGGCTTATTCTTCCCAATTGTGGGGATGCCTGCAGCTCACAAACACATAATGGCAGCAAGCTGCTGAATATTTTTTATCCACAGTAGAAAACATTTATCTATCTGTGAGCATATCTTGCATCTAATTGCTGAAGATGAAGATGCCATTCCAAAACCCTGAGCACAAATTTCAAAATGGACATGACAGTAATTATCCCTTTGTGGTTTGAAGGCTCTCCTCATTAGACACAATCTATTAGCCAATAACCAGTAGATGACTGGGGTCACCTTGCAGATGTCAGCAACTGCGCATGTCTGTCAGCAACAATGGGAAAGATTTAATTTCATCATTTATGCTTACTGAGTGCTGTTAAAAGCAATGGTGATTGCACCATACTGGTCTACATGATGCGGCGCACATTTATAAAAACGTTGTTTTTTTTTTTCAGTCTTAACATTAAGTATCATGTGAAGTTCTGCCTCCCAGACTGCTTTTTGGGAACAGGACCCTTAAGCAGGCCTGAGTTCTGCACTTACACCAGTTCACCAACCTACTTTTCGCCACCTGACCAGTGCTGCTTTCCATCTGCAGCCACCAGCTGCAGAACGAACTGAGAACAAACTGATGCTCCGTAAATACCTCCAAACTGTAGCTGCAGTTTGTTAAACTATAATGTCTCCTTTAATTATTTTACACAAAAAGGAAAGTGGCCTAATGCAGCAATTTTCTTTTTGTTTTGTTTGTTTGTTTGTTTTTGATTGTGAGTAATTAGCACAGGAGTAGTGTGTCAATGACATCGCTCGCATATCTTGCCCACTGGTGGTCGGTGTTGTGTTCCCAGTGTGTTTCATTCTCCTGGAGGGCCACTTCCAAAAACAAATAAATCTGTATTGTTTTATATTGTATATTTTCAAATCTTTTTTTTATTTCATTTGTATCAATCAATATGAGATATACCACCATAAAATGTGATAACTGAGTGGCGGATTCCTGCCTGGTTACATTCAGCTGGTGACTTTTGAACACAAAGTGCTGGTCTACATTTGAATCTGACATGTGACTGCGCCGTGTGCCGCACAGGCCAACTCTGTCTGCATCCCGGCAGAGGAGGAGGCTGCTGAGGAGGAGATGCTAGTGTTGGGTCATCATACTCACAAGCACATGCTCCACATTACCATGGAAACAAGCATCCTCTTGTGAGGACCAGATTCTCTTTTGCTTTCTTTTTGTTTGCAGTTAGCGGCGAGATATGTCAAATGAGGAATTTGTATTCTAAGGTGAGAGATTCAAAAACAGAACCTCCCACTCTCAGAGTATGATTCACACCAACACAACACTTATGCAGAATTTAAACCACACGAAATCCTCTTTTCCCCTTAGGAGAGTAGTGGATAAATACACAACTCCTGCAGTGGTTGACAAAAAAAAATATTAAAAATTCTGTCCTTATTAGGAATGGTGGGCTTGTGTGGGGTCATGGTAATGATGTGTTTTCCAATAGAATAATTAATGGGGTTCGGTGACAAACTATGGTTATTCCTTACATTCCTCTGCTTGGTGTTAAGTGGTAAATGGGTGGCTTTTTTTACAGCGTACATACACTGATGGTGGGGTGCCTTGCTCATTAGGATCCTTTAGGGTTTCAGCATATTGCTCAAACAAATTTTACCATTATCTCTGCCGGAGCTGAGGATCACACCATTAACCCTCCAATTACTAGGGGACTGCCTCATGTTTACCAGCATATGTTAGCATGCTAATATGCTAAACCCAGGTAGCAATCATGGGAGATATTGTGAATGCTAAATATTAACATGCACATGGAAGCATTTAGCTCAAAGCTTGAGTAACAGCACCACTGCAGACTGCATCAGACTTAATTGTAAACGCCAAACACTTTTTGCGGTTACAACCATCAGCTGTCATCCTTCTATTTTCACAACGTCCGCATTTTTACGTAAACATAAATACATATACAAACCCATTGAACTCGCGCAAACATAAAATCCGAATTGTACCTTTCCCCTTATCCCTCCCCAAGCTCACAGTTGAAGGTGGCAAAAAAAAGGAAAAAAAAGGAATCCAGTGTACAATATAATCGTCAGTCATGAGCAACATTATTGATTGTGTTAGTCAGCTCCTTAACATCACAAATGGAGACCACATTTTAGTAAACCTGTTAATGTACTTAAGGGCCTAAAAAGGGGCAAGAAAATATCCCCCACATCATCACACCGCCAGCAGCAGCCTGAACCATTGATACAAGGCAGGATGGAACCAAGCTTCTATGTTGTTTACCCCAAATTGTGACTCTACCACCTGGATGTCGCTGCAGGAATCGAGGCTCATCTGACCATGCAACATTTTTTGCAATCTTCTGCTGCCCAATTTTGGCGAGCCTGTGTGAATTTTAGCGTCAGTTTCCAAATTTTACCTGACAGGAGGCTGATTCACCCCGTGTGATCTTCTGCTGCTGGAGCCCGTTTGCTTCAAGGTTTGACGCATTGTGTATTCAGAGATGCTCTTCTGCAGGCCTCGCCCGTAACAAGTAGCTAATTGAATAGCAGCTACCTTTCTATCAGTTAGAACTGGCCATTCTTCTCTGACCTCCGGCTTCAATAAGGCGTTTTCTCCCAGTTCACTACTGGATATTTTCTCTTTTTCAGACCATTGTCTCCAAACTCTAGAGGTGGTTGTGTGTGAAAGTCTCAGTTGATCAGCAGTTGCTGAAATACCCAGAGTAGCCCAGCTGACATCAACTGTCATATCCCGTTGATTTAAATCACCTTTCTTGCCCGTATTGACACTCGGTTTGAACTTCAGTGGATCAACTTGACCGTGTCAGCATGCCTAAATACATTGAGTTATCGCCATGTCTTTATTTGGTTTGATTTGATTTTGGTGTCACATTCTGTTAGTAAAACATTGTAGAGTAGATCAAATACTAGTAGTACATTTTAAACCACAGGTGGAAATCTGCAATTAATTGCAGCGCTTGAAGCGCCCCCATTTGATTAGATAATGGTGCTACTGGCAATGTGAAAGGAGTCAGTCACCTATGTTTTGGGGTTCAATTGCACTTACAAATCATGCACACACTAATTTGGTGTAAAAATGATATTACTCTGGGCCACATAAAGCGATAAATCACTGGCCACAGACAGATCTGGCCACTCGAGATGTAGAGGCTAGGTTTATAGAGCAAAATAGGAACAAAAATATGTCCTAACTCTAACCTAAAAAGCAGATAAACATTAACCTTAAAAAATTACATTCTACAACAACTGAATTTTTTCAGTTAAACACTTAGATTTGCAATCAGGTTAATCCACACTTGCATTGCATGTGGATTTTGTTATTTTACACATATTTGTCTGTGACAACATACGTGATGATGAATATATGAGTAATGATGCTGGTCTGATCAGGTTTAGGAACAAGAAAAAAAAAAGAAAATCAGGGTTTTTGTTAAGATTTAAGAATTCAAGAGTCTGTTGTTAGGCAAAAACACTACTAACATGGTTTAGGTTTGGTGGTGATTGGTTTGGTAAAGACATTCATGTAAATGGGAAAACTGTCTCTCCTCAAGTCACTTCACAAGTCTTGCCGCACAAAACCACCACCCCAACCTTCCACTTTGCCACCAAGTCCTCAACGTAGCCAACTTTGCACTGGAACAAAAATGCAATCCAAACGTCATTCAGAATGCTGCTTAATTACACAGGAACTCAATTTTTAGGAGACAGTGCAGGTC
>CAAKHG010003698.1:1338-11441 GCA_901007715.1 Dactylopterus volitans
TGTGTACGCTCTGCATCCTGCTCAGCGCCGTGTTCCTCATGTTCCTGCTGCGTGGACGCTTCTGACTGACGTGCACACACACACACACACACACACACCACCACCACCACCACCAGCAGCAGCATCACAACCATCACATGCTGCAGAGCCAGTGAGTATATGCCTGCATCCAAGGGTGTGTGGGGGCGTGCATAAAGTTATGTGTGATCCAATCTGCAAATGAGATAAGGTTGGTGCTATGATGAAGCTGGGAAGGTGCAAGGGTGTGTGCTCTCCTGCAAGCGCGTTGCACATATACAGTATGTGTGTGAGCAACGCAGGAAACTAACTACTCTGCAGCACGATGCTGGTGATAAGGGCGAGTGCGATGTGTGTGTGTGTGTGTGTGCGCTTGGGTGTGTGCGCGCTTGTGTCACTAGTGAGGTGGGACGGGGTTCAGTGGTAGGACAAGCTTGCCCATGCTGGTATTCGTGAGAGGCTCTCAAATACCAGGGTGGGATGAGAGGAGGGAGGAGGAGGGATGGTGGTGGAGGCTTTATGGTACTGAAACGCCCAAATCCTGGTACTTTATCTCTCCAAATCGATGCTGGTGTAAAAAAATGGGACACAATTATATGTTGGCATACAGATAATTAATCTGGCTGGTGCCCACAAATCCACTTTATTGATTGTTGGTTCATTTTATGCATCATGTGTTTCATCATTAAGTGACTGTGTGCATATGTGTGCATATATTGTAGCATTCGGGCTTGTGTGTGTGTGAGTCCAAAAGGAAACTTTGGTTTATCTTCTAAGATATTTCAAGTTTTTTTATTTTCATTGCTGCAAAATGGAGGTTTGTGACAGTGCCACAGTAAAAACCTGCCATAAAGGTTGCATGCACTTGTACAATTTACACAATTAAAGATCCATCATGGCATCTCTACACCAGTACAGTATTACAAATCAAAATATCCCAGTATTTGTCATTTCCCATTCCAATTGCTTATCACATTAAATTATACACTTGTAGCAAAACCATGCAATTTAACATACAAATGCACAATTGTTCACCGGCTTGTGACCTTTTTTGCACTTCGGTAAGTCTTTGTGTGCCACAGTTCTTCGGAGAGATACAATAAGAGGTTTCTCTCTGCCAGTCCAGCTGTGCCTCATTCGCCTCAGTTTTCACTGTTTACCATCACGCGTTTATGTCATATTTTCATCTTCTTTTTGCCACCTTTATCTACAGATCTGCACCAGCAGAGCAAAATCAACCCTTTTAAATGTCTTTTGTTTGTTTCACCTTTAAATGTACATTCTGCCATACATACAGGGCAGCACAGAATAATATCCTACGGTTATAGATGTGGTTTTGTAGGTATTATATTAATTTGATGGCTATAACCTGTAATATTGAGTCTATAGGTGCATATATACATATCAGCCTGTTGATTGTTTTGTCAACTGATAATTTTCTTTTTTATGGGGTGCTAGGGATCCAGCCAGGCAGTATTTGACAGACTCGGGACAGCGGCTCATAAATTAGCAAATTTGCAAAGCTGCTAGACTTTTAGCATCTTACATCCATTGCAAAATAGATGTTTATTACTATTTTTAATAATAGTTTTAAAATAATAGACGTTTATGTAATGTTCCAATGAAAGACAATGAAAGATGAAAAGACAATGTGATATAATGTGAGTGCGTGATGATTGTTTTTACCAGTATTTTATCCAGCCAGCTATTTTATACTACCTGCTAACAGCATTACTGTTTCACAAACACTTAATTTACTTTCCTCATCTTCATGAAACACATGACATCAATAAATAAAATTCAACTTGGTCATGAATATCAGAAGCAGAAAACGTCATCAGCTTCATTTTGGCGAAGTGTACCTTTATATCAGCTTAGACTGAACAGGTAACATTAAATCAAGTCTATGATCATTTCTATAAGCATAGCTTATAATAGCTAGAGATTAAAGATGTTCTCTTTATCAAATTAACCATGACATTATTTAGGATTCTATTTTAGCAAAGGAAAATCATACTTTACCAAATTTACTCACCACAAAAACAAAAGCACTTCTAAGCAATTGATTAACTTTGACAAACTGAATTTATAATATGAATGGATTAAACTTTTATGATGAACAACAGAAAAAATCCTAGATACAAGTCCATGGCTGTTTGAGTGTACAGAATGCTGCGATCTGCACTCCTGTTTGACTTGTTCTGACTAAGTCGCCTGGTTGCATTTGTCTCTGGTCAGTCACCAGGTAGCCATGTTCTGAGGCACATGTTTCTTTATTATCTATTTTGAAATAAAAGAGGCTTTCAATTGCAAAACATCACCATTCTGTGTTTACGTGGATATGAAATCGATTGAGACTATAACCTGAGTGAATATATCAAATGAGAAGTTGGTCATTTTCCCAGACTTCCAAAGAATCAATTTGTTTAATAGATTTATAAATCTATGTATTTATTTGTTATGTAATTTTTCAAAATATGATTGATTTATATTTTAATTATCTATTAATTTATATTGATGATTCCTATTTGTGACACTTCTATGATTTTGACTACCTCTCTTAATTATCTTTATGCTTATACGCTTGGGTGGAGCAACTGTATCGAAAGTCATTTCCTCTGGGGATAAATCATTGTGATTCCGAAACTGAAGTTTTTTGGGGTTTTTTTTGCAACCACAGGTGTCAGCCCCTAGTGGCCATCAGATAGAATGCAAGGTTTAAGCGCCTCGGCATCAGGCTTCACTGTTGAGAACCAGAAGCTTTGTCCACATTTATGTGGTTTTGAAGTGAGTGCAGCATGATCACCAGTGTTTGTGAACAGCCGTCACCCAAACTGCAACACACCTACTGCAAGTGCATGAGAACTGATCCCTCCTAAGCTCGGGCTTTTTATACATGCACAGGCACACATGCCACCTGTTTCAAAATGACCAAAATGTTCAAAATGACACACACACGCACACAGACACACACATGCACACACAGGAAGAAAATGATGAGGTGCTGATAGAAGCAAACAAAAGCACTACCCCTAAACAAACATGCAAACACAATAAGCATTGAGAGAGTTGCGCACATATAGTACATGAATGCACACGCACACATACACACACACACAAGCACGCAAGCACGCACGCATGCACGTAAGCACACACACACACACGCACGTACATACATGCACACACCTAATATGAATCAAAGCTCTCAAAAAAAGTCAACTTATATGCAAAACGGTACCTGTGAGTGTGTTGGCATTTAAATTCAAAGCATATCCTTTCTTTTGTCAGGTCATGATTTGTATTTGTGTGTGTGCATGTGTGTTTGCGTGCATTCATGAGAGAAGAGCACAAAGTTTTGATCATAAAATGTGAGGCAAGTATAAAAATGCTCATCAATTTGTCTGTTTGTTTGTGTGTGTGTGTTTGCATGAATGTTATTGTTACAATGATTCCGTGTGTGCAAGTGCAAGTGGGTGTGTATGACTGAGAGAGAGAGAGAGAGAGAGAGAGAGAAAGAGAATGAGAGCTTTCATTATTTTGAAAATGAATATGAAAACAAACCTGATTGTTTCGAGCCTCTTGAGATGTGTGTGCGCGTGCCTGTTTGTCACACATGTTTTTATACTTTCAGTACTTCAAATGCCTTCTGTTGACAGATGTTCACTCGTGCGCGCACGCATGCACGCACACACACACACACACACACACACACACACACACACACACACACACACGGACACACACACGGACACACACACGGACACAATCCAAAACACTAGGGGCTCCTTATATTCACAAGCTGAATTATTGATACAGCAAGCGTGTGATATCCATCTGTTGGCATGTGGCATTGTGAGGCAGGAGAGAGGCTGAACAGAAGGATGAACGGGGGCTAAAGGTAAATATTTGGTCTAGTTAAAGTGGCGGTGTTTACGTTAAGAGTAGCGAAGCTGTTTGTTTGAAGCCGCTCTCCCCTTCCAGTGTGTAAACTTGGCTACCAGATAAAGACTCGGCCCTGCTCGGGAGATGAAGAGAAAGAGAGTGAGGGAAGGATAACAAAATAAACACAAAACAAATGAAGGAGTGCTTTTCCAGCGGCTCCTATCTCTATCAGAAACATTTACTGTACCGTAGCACAACAAATAATGAGGTGACAAGTGAGCCAAATATAAATAGCAACGCCGGCGGACACACACAGAGGACAAAAGAGAGGGGGCAAAAATTACACGAAACCGGACTGATAAAGAGATCCTCTGAAGGAAATATATCATTTTCCCATGAGCGTGCAGTGCTCTATAACTCCATGTTTAAATCATTCAGTAAAAATATAGTCTTTGGCTGAGAGAGAAATGTAGGGAAAGGTGATAAAAATGAGCAGTTCTTGGAAGAAATGTCAGGAGAAACATGCAGACCGGGGAGAAAGTGAGGTAAAGAGACGGAGATGTAAAGATAAAGAGCGGCCAGAAAATGGAGGGGTTCAGCTGGGCGAAAGATGGAGCGATAACTGAGCCAATAAGGTCCTGAGTGTGAAAGAAAGAGGCTTTTCTCTGGAGTTCAGAGAGGTTGTCAATCCAAAGTCTCCACGCGCCAGCAGAATATTTATTCAGCAAATAGAATAAAAAGTGGGAGGAGGGGGTGGGCGCAGGTTCTATTTATATGCATATTCATACCAGGGCTGCACAATATCAATGAATGGATGTGTATGAAAATAATAACATATTGCCTTTCAATTATAAAACCATCCTCTGATTTGCAAGGAAACAGCACAAAGCATGGAAGTAAAGATGTCAGATCAACTTTTAACATTACGCCTGTGGTGCTCCAAAATACGAGTGTGGCCGGATTGTTTGTAGCTGTGGAGACTCTCACTAGCAGATTACTCGAAGCCATCACTGAGAAGGCTGGAAATACAAGAAGTCCGGTGATCCAAGTCTGATTGTAGCAAAAACTTCATGTGAAATTAAAAAAAAAAAAAAAAAAAAGTAGACGAAAATATTATTTCTACATCTAAGCAGTTAAAGCCACAATATATAGTTTTGTTGAGCAACAGTGGTTTCCGCAGACACAAGTGGTAGTTAGCACATTTAATCCCTTTGATGTGTTGGTGGAGCGGGAACCAGCACTCATGTCACGCTGTTTTACTGGGAAAGAACTTTTTGACATTGACATTTACATGATTTTGACACGAAACCGAGAGGAATAGAAATATGTTCTCACACGGGATGAAAAAGACTTTCTAGCGTGACATCTGTCGTGCCTCTTGTTGATCTTATAATCGTCCATCAAGATCTGGACTCACAGCGGTGTTGAAAGACATAAGCTAACAGCTAGCTACGCGGCTCTCTTTTTTTTTCCTCGACTTTGCTTCTTCAATCGATGTCTTATTTGATGTTAGCTTGCAGCACCGCGGTGTTCTCGGGAAGATCTGACCTGCCGTTCTCCACATTACAAGTCAGTGTCCAATTGAAACCAACAATGCCTCGGCTGTTACTGTATGACAAACACAAATCCTTGTCAGGACTATGTAATACAGTGATACTGGTGTGCACATACGGGAACTCTGTATTCCCACATCATTAGCAATTCACTGTTAGAAACAATTTGATTTATTCTGTAATGTAACTGGTGATATCTTAAATGCAGGCTCGACTCCAGCAGCCCCCAAAGCAGATCCACAGCATCCTAATCTCCGAGTTCAGGCAATTCTAAGGCTTTACTAGAGACCCTTTGATGCTGACGTATTTTGATTGGGAATTAGTTTTCCTCTCCCCCTCGACAGTATCGCCCAGCTAAACAAGAGCCAGCTGTACAAGCCTGTGATTGCATCTCATCTCCCCACTGTTTGACCCAAATACCCCAGCAGCAGACTTGTTGCTGCCTCCATCAGCAAATAGGATGCAGTCCAACAGAAGTGTCTTGGATCAGACGAGCGCTTGTCAGGATAGGTGTGGGCCTGTGTAACGCCGGAACGGCTTGCGCGCGTTCACGTGACCAAACCATGAAAAAAAAGTTGGAGCTGTCAAAACACCAGTGTGAACGAAGAGAAATAAAAAGAAAGATGAGCGGCGCGCTGATCTGGGCTGAGTACACTCACTTAGAGTAAGTATATGCACGGGCCATGAAAGTGTATGAAAAGAAAGCAACAAGCTCCAGCTTTCGCCCAGAGCAAATCTACACATTCTCCAGATACTTGGGTTGCTCATATGAAAGGCCTTCGCGTGGTGGGGCAGCACGCTGATTCAGCTGCAGGTTATTGTCCCTCAAAGATGTTTTCTTACAGTGAAAATATTATGATACATCTGCACATATTTAGCTTTCAGCCATACACACAGAGATGCAAGACTGTGCGGACACAGAAGTACACGCGCACTCGCACGCACGCGCAGACACAAACGCACGCGTGCACACACACGCACACACGCACGCACGCACGCACGCACGCACACACACACACACACACACACACACACACACACACACACACACACACACACACACACACACCTCACATGCATTAACCCTCAAAGACGGAATCCTTGGAGGGCTATCAGATGTGCCAAAATGTTGGTGGGCTTTCAGAGCAATAAAGACGATATCTGCACCTCATCATTATCCCATCAGCTCCCAGGAGGCCTATTGATCAATATGGTGGCTAATACAAAACGGACTAACCTGTGGTGATTCCCTTCCCTCTCCAAGTCTTTTCTTCTCGCGCAAGCTGCAAATGTCAAATGTGTCTCACTTAATGTTGGATATAAGTGGACTGGAATTCTTTGAAGTGAACTGGATCCTGGGTCTAACACACAAACACACACCCACACACACATCCTTGAATTGTTATCCATATGAGGACAATCCATCGACTCTTGAAGCACTATACTTCACATTCCAGCATTCCAGCATTGACCTTAATCTTTTATTTTACCTTTTATCAACTTAAATTCAGCTGCGACAGCTAAAAATAGCTCATTGGTGCATATGCCAATATTCACCACTTTCTGGATTCTTCCACATTTGGTATAAAAGAAATCTTGCACATGCACCCAGAGCCCTTGGGGAACAGTGAGAGCTCAGTAAGCAGGAATAAAAAACAAAACAAAATAAAAAACGAAAGAGTCCTTGCAACATCCAAGCAGCATCTTAATATAATGACACACTTCATTGCATCTACTGGAACTGTACATGGCGCGAGACCTCAGGATAACCCCGCATGACCCTCCGGGCCTTTGGGCTGAGGCGCCATCAAAACAAGGCCTCACCAGTCGACTCGCTCTCCCTCGCTTCTCTTGTTATTTGTTCAGTATGTAGTACAAATTTCCCCGTGTTGCAGGCATAGAGGGATCAGCACGGCGAACTGTGCCCAACCTCGGCTTACCTTATGGAGCTTGTTACCATGCCACAGAGTTCAGGCCTGACAGATCCAATAACCCCTCCACCGTCGTTCAGGGGAGAAATTGCTCCAAGCGATCCACGCCGAAAAAACGCCCCTCGCCTCACCCCGCGTTTAAAGTTATGATCCTTATCATAATTAATTCAATAAAGCGGTAATGTGCTGCACCCCCCCTGCCTTGTCCAGTGTGCAGGGGGATATAGGCTTTCAGGTCCACGTTCTCTCACTGACTTCAGTGTCAAAGGTAATAGGGAGCAGACAGGAGTTAGACAGCGATAGGTATGTCTGCACCAGTGCGAGCAAAGAGGCCTAATCGAATTTGTTTTAGACTTTAAAAAGATACTTTCAGGGGTTTGTGTTAATAACCTAATAATAATAAGAAATGGAAAGCTGATCCAAGGTCAACAGTGGAAGGAGGCCATTTTTAATTTAGAAAACTGGAGTGGTTTCCATATAATTGGCTACCATCCTGTGGATGCACACGCTGGCTTCCAGGGTTGCCACAACATCACAGGCCTGATGGGCCAGGATGTAAATGACTCCTGTAACTGTTAAGACACTGACTGACCTTAACACAAATATCTTCTTAAAAAAGAGTAAAGGGCAGAATTAAGATCACACAATTGATACACAACATTCACAAATTATTGTTTTTAATCTTTGTCACTCTGTGTTTGAATTTATTCTATAAAATCTGTAAGTCTGCAGACGATGCTATTTAAAAAAATGCATTATTATTATAATTATTGTTGTTATTATTATTATTGTTGTTATTTTGATTAATTGAGAAGTCTGCAAACAAATGGTTGGTTTTAGTTTAGTTGTTTGAAAACTGGAATTGAAGCTGCTGTTAAGAATGAGGCCACCCCTCTCACTTCCCATGCTGTGACACATTACCTGGAATAATATCAATATTTTCAATGAAAACAGAGAACATGTCATCACAACATTTTAGAGAAATTGGGAACGTGACCTGGCTTTAGATGAAAAATAGTAGCCAGTGGAATGTATTGTTTTACTCAAACCTTAATTATGTCTACAGATTTCTGGAGATTAAATCTCTGATTAGATGAGAGCTGTTTTATATTGCAAGTCAGTCTGTGTGTGTGCGCGCGTGTGTGTGTGTGTGCTTCATTGTGAGGAAGAGTCTAGTAGTTGATTAGTGAAGTTCAGCTTCCAGCTCAGTTGTCAAAACAGTCTAGAGGGACATTAAGATGCCGTTGAGATGCTCTTCATTTGTTTGATAAAAGATCAAATGACAGCCGAAAATAAGACAGTTGCTCTTTTCTTAGTATGTCGCACTATCTTGTTTAAGTGGATGTGGTGAAGTGATGCAAACATGAATTGGAGAAATGACTGAAGACCCCAGAAGGCCTGTAACCAATAAAGCAATCATCTGCTGGCTTTTTTATGGTCATTTCATTCTGCTTTAGGCACTAACTGCTGTTCGTACAAAAAAAAATAAAATTAAAGGGATCCAGTGAATTTGGGATGTTATGCTCTGTTCCATAGATCATTGCTTGATAATAGTAACAAAAAACAAACAAAAAACTAAAAATAAGAGTGAACAAGACTGTGAGCAACTAAGAAAATTATGAAAGCAACACATGATTTAAAATAGATGCTATTTCTACCCAGGTGTTTCTGTCCGCATGTAATAAACCATGATATGTTTTTATCAGACCAAGTATTTGTGTTGCGTAAAAAAAATAACCAAACTGCAATAGAAAGCTGAATAAAAACTATAAATAAATTCTTCTTATTATTATTAGTTGCAATAATACTATTTTTCAAAATGTGGTGTGATGCTGGATTTAAGCGGCTGAATGACTGCCATGTGACCATTATCAACTGGGTATAAATAGACACTCTTTTAAAATATTATTTGTAAATATGTCAAGAGGAAGGAAATGCAATCACCATGTTTGGTAGACCTAAAGGGTACACACACAGGGGATGCTGGTGACTGAAAACAACTGTTTGTTGACAAGAAAGCGCTGCAGGACATCTTTAACTTCTTTGCCCTTGTTTATCCACTTGCCCACCTGAATCCTGATCCCACACTGGCAAAGCCTCAGACCAGAGAGACATGTTTGACACCACGATCTGCGGTTTGAACCACTAAGCCAAAGGATATTTGTTTGCGATGAGCAGCTCCAAGGTGCGTAATGTGTGCAACCCTTATCGTGGAGGGTGCTCGTGCTCAGCATTGCTGTTTCGCTCGAGGATAAAAGAAAGAAAACAGCTGAAACGACAGTGTAGCGGGACCACCATAGAAAACAGGGGGAAAAAAAGATTGTTGAAGTCCAAACACTAAGCCCTGCTAAGCAGAGGGATCCAGTGCCTTGAGGCAGCGACCGCTTAGCCGTATCTCCTGTTACATTTTCAGAAGAAGAAACTGAGTAAGGGGATGTTACTGGCACAGGGAACACTACATGTACATGAATCCAAGTGGCTTGGATATACTGACAGAAAAAAAAGTAACATCGTGAAATCACCCCTCCCCATCATCTGTATATCAATTTCCATGCTAATCCATCCTCATGAACTGAAGAGATTGTGTGTTTTTTTGCAGATTAAGGTCTATGCAAATTCAAGATGGTCATAAGGGAGGTATGAAGTGGTGTTTTTTGACGTTTGTTTGTGTGGGGGAAGTAGCGGTGGCAGTGGGGTCGACTGCAGCTCCTCATTCAGC
>CAAKHG010003700.1:4146-41184 GCA_901007715.1 Dactylopterus volitans
TTGGAGGTTCAGATTTCTTACTGTTGTCAGCTATGGCTTATGACAGGTATGTTTCTATATGCAAACCTCTGCAATATCCAACCATTATGAAGAATATAACTGTCATCGTTTTCATTGGTTCAGCCTGGTTTCTACCTGCCGGCCAGTTGACAGTAGCAGCTGCAATGAGAGGGACACAAACGCTTTGTAACTTTACTTTAGAAGGGATTTTTTGCAATAATTCACTTGACAAACTTCAGTGTGTGAGCTCAAGGTCTCTCTCTGTGTACGGTGTATTTCTTTTGATAAATATAGCAATTCTCCCTGTGCTTTTCATTCTCTTCACATACACAAAGATATGTATCATAGCCTATCGCAGCTGTAAAGAAGTCAGGAAAAAGGCTGCAGAGACGTGTTTACCCCACCTGCTGGTTTTAATCTATTTCACCATTTTATGTTCATATGATGTCATCATAGGTCAAATAGAATCAAACTTTCCAAAAACTGCACGTTTAGTAATGACTTTGCAAATCATTTTGTATCAACCTCTCTTCAATCCAGTCATATATGGACTGAAAATGAAAGAGATCTCTAAACACCTAAAGAGGTTGTTCTGTCAACACAAACTGAAGTGACGTGTCAAACTGCAAATATGAAGTCTTTTCATGCAAAGATGTGATATCTCTCTTCCCGGATTTGCTCAGTTATAACTAATTAGGTTATTTGCAAGTTGCAGCAGTAGTAGTAGTGGCAATTGTGGTGATTTTTGGATGCAAGATTTTTATTTTTCAATATCCTCGTCCGTAATCCTATTGAATGCTTGCCTGAACATTCACATTTTCAAAGACCTCGAAACAAATCGACGATGTCCAGCTGGCGTAACCACACCGTGACACGGCGACCTTTCAGTGCTGCGTCTGGAGAAGTTGACGAGCTAGTGGAAGATGAAGGCTGAGGAATCCGTCTCTCTGCTGACCAGAGTCACCGAGTTTGAATTTCAGGTTGTTAACTCTCTGTATTGCAGAAATATTGTGATGCAATTCATCCCATGATTTTCATACTCTTTGAATACCCAGAGTTATCCCTAATAGCTTATGGCAGCTGTAAAGAGGTCGGGAAAAAGCCTGCAGAGGCGCGTTTATCCCACCTGCTGGTTATAATCAGTTTCTTTGGCTTACGTGCATGTTATGTTATCACAGCTCAAACGGAATCTGACTTTCCAAAAAAAAAAAAAACTGCATGTTTAGTAATGACTCTACAAATCATTTTGTGTCATCCTCTCTTCTGGAAGTTAGAGATCTCTAAACACCTAAAGAGGTTGTTCTGTCAAACCAAAGCAATCTGCTCAAGCTGTTGCAGGAATAACGATGTTTGTGATGAAAATATCCTCTAATTCCTTCTGAAATACTCATAAATAGATTTGAATGTTATGACATTCACATCATAACATACAGTACAGTACAGTTTATATGCTCTAAAGATCCTGTTATTTAACAAGGAGGCAGGAAAGTTATAGTCAAAGTCAAAGTCAAAGTGCCTTTGTTGTCATTATATTGTGAACAATACAATGAAATTAAAAGTTCTGCCCTGTTGTTGGGTGCCACAAACAACGCAGTCCTCACACATGAACAAACACCACACATTCAGCCTCAACGTTTGTCATGAATGAGCTCAAATAAATACAAACTTAATAAAAATAAATAAAAGCTCCATAAAAATACTCAAAATACAAGTACAAAAACAAGGGTATTGCACATGGGGATAGTGCAAGAATAAATAAATAAATAAATGATATGATACTGCATTTTGCAATATAGTGATGTGTGTGTGTGTGTGGATGTTAACTGAGTGTATCCAGGGTGCGTACTGCTGTTGGAAAAAAAAAGCTGCGGTTGAATCTGGTAGTCGGAGTTTTGAGTGATCTGTAGCGCCTCCCAGAGGGCAGCAGGTGGAACAGATGGTGACCAGGATGAGTGCAGTCCATGGTGATGACTGAGGCTCGACCGAGGCAGCGGGTGCTGGCAGTCTCATCAAGGGAGAGATGTGGAGACCAAGAAATGACATAGGTGATTTTGTGTAATCCTCTCATTCATCCAATTACGTGGGGACGAGAAATTAAAGACAGCTCTGATGAGTTTGTGTTGCAGCCAATTCAGATTTGTGTGTGTGTTTGTGTGCGTTTTCTTTTATTTATTTATTTTTTTTTTTAGAGGCACTGTGGTTGCTACTGGTTACCTGCACAGCTGTGGGCACAGGTGGCAACCAGTCACATTTTAGTTAGACAGGGGGGACACAGCTGATCAGTGTCGGGTAATAATGAGAATCAGGAGAAGCCACACAGTTTTTCAACCGTGCGTGTGTGTGTGTGTGTCTGTGTGTGTGCGTGCGTGCGTGTGTGTCACAATCACAGTATATTTATCTTTTTGCAAACAAGTAGAAATTACGTTTCTTGCAGAAAATGCATGTGAATGCTGGAGCGTTGAATCGAAATGTTGAGGCAACGCAGAAATAGGGAGAAAAACAGCTGAAATGAAGCATTAATAAGATTTCTTAAAGCGTAAAAAGTAGAAAACAACATTGTATTTTGCTTTAATGTCACAAATGTATGAAAAAAACATGTTGTATAAATAGCTAAGTTGCCATAATGATGTGGTACATTTGCGCTGGGTGGCATCATACAGTCTATGTAATTTAGAAAAGCATGGTTGCCATGGTGATGAGGTTCTGAAAGCAAAAAGAGGCATTTTTTTTTTTTTTTGGAAAGAAATCTTGATTTTTGAAAAGAACGGAAGAATTAATGTCATTGGATATGCTCCAATTTAGCCATCACATACAGTGACTCCTGTGACTCCCTTTGCAGTCTGAGCCTCTGGGTTGAAAAGTGAATGGAATTACATAACCAACCACTAGGTGGCAGCAGAGCTCATATAAGGGCCCCTACGTGTGTTTTTGATATAAACCTGCATTGCTCAAAAATGAAAATAATGCATCAAAATCAATGTTCACATCAGTGACAAATACATACTTCGTAATTTATACTTTGTGTTTATCTTGTAAAAATGGGGTTAGAAAATGACAAAAATGGCATAAAAATGTCTAATAAATGAATGAATAAATAAATAAATAAATGAATATAAAACGAATGAAATCTTTTTCGTTTTGAGTAGATGCTGATTAAGAAATTTAAGCTCTGAGAGTGGATCATATGCTTTATACAGCACTTTTTCTGAAGGGAACCGTTGGGGTTCTGGGGTGTTTCTGTGGACCCCCCAGAGAGTTAAATTGTAAAGCTTGTAAGGGTTAAACCTTGTTTATTTTGTACACAGGTAGGTGGATCGCATGTCTATGAAAATAAAATAAAATAAAGGATTGAAATAAATAAATAAATAAACTGTGAGCAAAGGAATTTATGATGTGTGCTTCACGGACAGGCCCAGCAGGGGGCAGCACCACTACATGGAAAAGGTCAACTGATGCCCTTGGGAGCTGCGCAGCTGAAACTCAGCGTGGCTTTTTAACTGAGACTCCTGAAGTGTGTCTGCGTGTGTGTGTGTGTGAGAGAGAGAGAGAGAGAGAGAGAGAGAGTGAGAGAGAGGTGGGGAGTTACCTGTTCACCCTCCACAGTTTGCGCTGGGACGCCTCCTCACCCCAGGGGTGGCAGGAATCTGGCGCGCAGCGGCGGAAACCAGGTGCGCGCGAAGAGAGCTGCGCAAAGCGTCCCGGTGTCGGTGCGCGTCCGCCGCGCGTTCGGGCAGCAGCGGATCATGGCAGACTGACTCTACCTGCTGGACCAGGACCGGGGCAGAAGCGTGTTTTTTTTTCTTTCTCCCTGAATGGGTCTGGACGCTCGGGAGCGCGCGCGCTGCTGGCTCTGCTCGGATGGGATGCACCGTGAGCTTCATCTGCTGTGAAGAAGACTTCCTCCAAATGCCTGTTTACCAGCATGAGGAGGACAAGACGAAGAAAGAGAGCCAGAGCAAGGTGGGTGATGAGGGGCTGCTCAAGAGGGGGGGGTCTCATCTGGTCATGTTCTAGACCCCCAAAGCTGGCTCTCAACGGGCCCCTGATGAGAAGTGCTTTTACGCAGACGCTTTTTTTTTTTATTTTTTACATTGTTTAAACACAAAACACTCCTTTTTATTGTGGGTCCGACCCACAATATATCAAATAGTAAATTACTATGAACACAATCTTTATTATTTACATTGTATTTGAAATGCATCACCTGTTGGTACAGTTTTATTTGCAAATTCCGTGGTAAAAGTTAAAAAGTTATTTTTTTTTTCTATTTTTGCCAGTTGTTTTAATCTTTAGTCATCCGCGTTGCTAATTTTCTTTCCGATCATCTTTTCACTCCCGCAAGGTCTGAAAGTTAAAAAAAGAAATGAGTGAAAATGGCCGGGAATTAAAGGGGGGAAAGTGAGGAATAGAAATATTTACATAAAAATTACACAAAACAAAGTTTCTGCTCATTAAAATGCCCCCGGAAGCCTTTCACAAGCTTGTGAATAAAAGTGAAAATGAACTGCTCCTCATTCTGGAGAACCCCCCTGGATAACCTCAGGGGGTTCCTAGAGCCCTCTTTAGGAACCTTTTCACTCCATGGTACCGGCTCTACTCTCCTCTGCTCCAATCCACTCGCCTTTGCTATCGGGTACTTTTCTAGGGGTGGTTTCCCATTAGAAGATAAGTGTAAAGGGTTGTCATAGCGACACTGCGTGAAACTGCTGTGATCTAATTTTCTAAGCAGCACAGAAGTGGCACAGAAGCAGAGAGAAACAGCGGACGATATCGACGGAAGGATGTTCTCACCATTTTTGAAAGGAAAAAAAAATTGAAAACTGTGGCTGCTGTAATAGTTTGGGTGAACAAAAATTGGCGCGGGCGGGTTCTCGCTGACCCAATCACTGCAGGCCCTGACCAATTGGCGGCCTGCAGTGTTTAAAGTACCTCATAGTACCTGGTCGGCCTTTTTTTGGAACCCCAGGAGAGCAGCTACTAAAAAAGTTGGCACCTGGTACTTTTTCCTCGTGGAGAACCAAAACAGAGAAGAGTAGAGTAGAGTAGAGCAGAGCTGGTGCCATGTCGTGGAAAAGAACCCCCGGTATAGTTTGTGCTCTCTGCCAGTTGGACTTATTTCTACACACTGTAAACAGCTGGGCTCTAAAAGCAGTAGAACGCGAGCTGCTGGCTTCCTCCCAGCTTCGGCGAACACCTGCTTTAAGACTTTGGGCTCTGGGTGAGCGAGGCGAAAACCGCTCGAGCCCCGAGTCCGGTCACGCGCCTCGGCCCGGCGCTCATGGGCGACGAGCTTGCCGTGGATTTCCGCAAGTCGTTAAACGCGATGGCCCGACCTGAGGCTGTCATCTTCCCCTCTGTGGAACGTGACGAGCGGCCGGGTTGCCGGGTGGCCGGACCGAGGTTCGCGCTGGCTGTCTGACAGCGGCGGCAAAGGCGGCGGTCACGTGAGACCACGTCGCCGCAGGCAGTGGATGTGGACTCTGACTGTGTGCCGTGGAGTTATCAGGCGACGCCGAGCCACGAGGCCCGTTTTATGGTCTCTGTAAAAGTATTCAGAGCTGCCCCGTGGTGTATGTCGCTGCTGCCTGCTCTCCTTTCGAGGAGCACCTCCTGACTGTTTGCGGGTTTGGTTAATCTGGCAAATGTTTTACCGATTAAGCTGTGCGGTTGAGTCAGTGATTTCCAATGTCTGCAAATGATTCGATATTCTGAGGTAAGCAGAGAGTCTTCATCGAATATCAACATATTTGCCAATCGGCTTATTGCTTAATCGATTTGTCGCAGTCTCGTCCGGGTCTCGGGGGCAGCAGTGGCCTGACGTCCGATCCACATTGCACCAGACCCGTATGGTTCCTGCTGGAGAGGACGGACCCATGTCGCTGCCTCTGGCTGGACCTGACGGGGTCATTTAATTTGGTCATTTTTATATCAGTCATTCCTTTTTTTTGGGCCTCCGGTGGTGGACTGTGGACGTGATGTGTTTTCTACGCGTGAAATCAGCTATTAACATCGTGGTCGGGGTCAACAGTGGCTGATTCAGGAAAACGATCTCCAGCAGCCCAAGAGCTTCTACACAGGAGACACAGGGGACCGATCATGACTGCTCGTGGGGCGGAGCTTTCTGAATCATTTGAATCATCGAGGGAGAAGGTATCCAGCCAGCTAAAAGTTAGTGTTGCACTGGCTCAGATTTGCATATTCACAGAATCCTAAATACTAAATGAGGAAGTATTTATTACAATATGAGCTACATTTAAGCCCCGAAGAAATGTTTTTAGAGAAAAAAACAACAACATCTAAATATGTCATTTTCTAGGTACAGAGACTAGTTTGTAATGGAAGTTGTCTTTAAATTTTGGGGCGCATCCAGATATTGGGATTTTATCGGAAAATTTATCCTCCCCTTTAAAAAAAAAACAGAAAACAAAAAAAACACCTCAAACTTTTTGTGTGATCCTGCAAACCGACAAACATCCGTGAAAACAGAACCTCGTTTGTGGAGGTAACCGGGTAATGAAGTGAATGTTACACTAAAAGGTGCTTACAGTTAGAATGTGGGCGTGTCCCCGGAAGACCTGGGTGAACCTGACAAGTCTTCAGGTGGTAGTCTATCTCGCAAACAGCGTAACTTCTGAGCTGCCCGGGAAGGAGGCAACACACAGGGGACGGTTACGATGTGCCGAGACGCCCTGTGGCACAGCAGAAACAACTGGCACCGTGGCGTGAAGGCCACAGGGAGGGGGAAGCGAACGCGGCGGCTCTGCCAGCAGGCGATGGAAGCGGTGCCCGAGTGTTGAAAACAGACTCTCCCGGGTGTCATTTTCGCTGAGTGCACACAGGCAGCATTTCGAGGAGCGACTGCGGTGGAAGCGATGAAACTCTTGTGGCGTTATTTCGATCGAATCTCTCAGGTGTCAAGTAAAGCCAGTTCCGGAATTCGTCGTAATAAGGAACACGGGGCCGCGCGGTTTAGTTGTTGAGTGGCGGAATGTTGCTGGCTCGATCCTCAGCTCCGGCAGAGACCGTGTGGAAGTGTCCTTGAGCAAGATGCTGTAGCTTTTAGTTGCTCCTGGTGGGCGGGTTGGCGCCTCGCATGGCAGCTTCCGCCATCAGTGTATCAGTGTATGGATGTGTGTGTGCATGGGTGAGCGGGCCCATGTTAGCATGAAGCGCTTCGGGTACCATGAAGGTAGAAAAGTGCCACGTAAACGCAAGCCCATTTACCATTGACCATATCTGTTTGCATGAGCTGTATCCAGTTCCGAAGATTGTGATAATAGTGGGAAAGCCATTGGCATGTAAACAAGCCACTGATGTGTAGGGTGTGCAGTGTGTGTGCGGTGTGTTTTAACTCGCATTTATTGTATTTATTAACTTGTATTTATTTATTTTGCCCACCATTTGCTCTTGTTTCCACGCTCGGGCGTCGCTTCCTGTGGCAAAACGCTCTTGGTTTGCGCCCCCCGCTGAAGAGGAGCGTTTTTGCTCAGGTGGCCGCATGTGCGGAACATTGCAACAGAGATAGCGATCGGCCAGAAAGCAGAACCCTCATGTTACACCAAAAGCACACAGACTTTGAAGACTGGGAACTAGATGGGTAGAGGGGGGCGGAAGAGGAGCGATGGGGGGGGGTCTTGAATGGGCTTCAGGAAAAAGGCGCCCAGCGGTAGCTCAGCAATAACAAGACGTGGGCTGACAGAAAGTTGACTGGAGATCAGAAGCGCGGCGACGGCTGACGGCAAACATCTGCAAGAACGACACTGAGGCGTCGCACTGCTGCGTTCGAATGCTGCTCCGCGCTTTCTAACGTGCTTGTGGACCCGTCTGATGTTTAAAGGTCCTTTTCACGCGTCTCGGAGTTGGCATTTTGTTCTCCATTCCCTTGAGTTCCAGCCAGGCTTCCAGTCTTTCCCTTCAGGGCCAGATAACATTCCGATCAAGTTAGATTTCCACTTGTTTGTGCCAGTGTGGCAGATATGTGTCCTCTTCATGTTTGACATGAGGGTTTTGCGGTTTTTTTTCGGGTGGTATTTCTCAGTCAGTGTACAGCACACGCAATCCTGCGCGCTCGATTATGTTTTTGATTAATGTGTTTTGTACAGTTAATACGGTCACTCATTCCACTTGAATTAACAGCACTATAGAATATTTTTAAAAGGCTGAATATAATTGGGGTATTTCCACCTTCAGCTTTACCAGACCCCTTTCCATTACTTTTTTTCTCTAAAGCAGCACACATGAAGCAGCAAAAATGAATAATTGTCCCTTAAAATAACAGTTTCTGAATAATTTTGATGGGAAATTGACTTGTAATCGGTAGACTGTGCTACTCCCTTTCTGAACATCCGTTCCTTAACTTCAGTAACTTTAGCCGAGCGCCTCGGCTCTCCTGCTAGCATCGCAAAAACTCTTCACGTCGCGGGAAGCTAGCTCGCTGTTCTTTATACTTAATATTGTGTTAAATTCCCCGTGTAGTGGATAAGCAAGAATTTTTGTGAGTGCACGATACGTTCTTGGGCGTGCGTGACTGCCTCGGAATGCATCGCACCTCTTCATATCATGTTTTATTGCTCGATAACTGTTAACATACCTTTGAAAAACTTTCCAAGCAAAAAAGTAAGTAGGTGGTCAGTTTATTCAAATAACATCTGTTTTGAGGTCTGCAACATTTTCAGAGATTTTGGAAGATGGATGTGCCATATTTACGGTTTTTTCCAACTATCCAAAAAGACAATGCTTGTTGTATCAAAACACAAGTGTGAGCAGATGTGTACTGACGTGTGAATGGTGTTATACGAGTAACTGTTTCGTGGATAGTATGTAGTACATGAAGTATGAGTATCGAGTAGACAGTATGTAGTACATGAAGTTTGAGGACATAGCTGTATGTAGGTATGTAAGTATGTAGGTATATGGTACATGAGGTTTGAGTATGTAATGGAGCATGTAGTAAAATTAAGTGTCAGTGTATAGTTGACAATATATAGTACATGAAGTGTGAGAATGTAGTCCATGAAGTTTGGGTAAATAGTAGTACGTATGACCTGCATGAAGTTTGAGTATGTATTGCAGTATGTAGTACATTAAGCATGAGTATATCATGGACAATACTTAGTATGTGAAGTCTGAGTATGCAGTACATGAAGTATGAGTATGTAGTAATCGGAATGTGACACATGACGTATGAGTATGTAGTAATTAGAATGTAGTATGTGAAGTATGAGTACGTAGTAGACAGTAGGTAGCGCATGAAGTATGAGTATGTAGTAATCAGAATGTACTACATGAAGTATGAGTATGCAGTAGTCAGTACGAACACAGCTGGTGGTTCTTTCTCTGCTGACCCTTCCTTGCAACACTTGTGCTCACAGAAGCTGCTGTTCCTCGGTGATACTCCTGAGTACTTCGGTATGAACTGCAGTTAAACGTCAACAACAGATGATTTTTGAAATTTAGACCAAAAGCTTTCATTTAAGAGATTATTATTATTTTTTTTTTTTTTTGGCATGAATAATGCAATGCAATACCTGTGCAGTCTGCAGCAGGACAGGAGCGCGTCTGAGCGGGCTTTAAGTAACGCGCCAGACTCTTGCCGTAAGTAATGCCGCTCCCTCAGAAATTAATCCTCATTCAGCTCTTGATGCCTGTCAAGTCCAGGTCTCTATCCCCCCTGCTTCCCGAATTCCCACCAAAGTGTCAGGCGGGCGGGCCGGGGCTTTCCTGGGATTTGGAGATTTCTGGATAAAGGTATGCGGTGAACTGAGAGTTACCTGCCGGCCCGTATTGCATTCCACTGGCTGCCTTTGCTGTGGGGAAACAGAGCGTCCTCTGTGCCGCGTCTCTGGGGAGGCCTGTCGTTTCACCGCTACCTGCCGCCGCTGACCCGCACGTGAGCCGCAGAACAAGACCCTCTCTGTGCGCCCCCTTCCCTCCCCTGTGGAAAGCTGCCCGGTGTGTGTTTGGCCCTCGTGATGCCTCAGCAAAGTTAACCCCTTGTCATTTCACCTCCTGGAGCCCGCCGGATTGAAGATGCCTGCGTTTTATTCCGCAGGCTTTTTCAGGCTCAGGCAGAGCGCTCTTTTCGTGATCCGAGATTATGTACTTCCAATGCAAATGCAAATTGTAATTGGCCGGGAGCAGGTTTCACTGGCTCTGACAGGCAAATATTAACCCGACCAGAGCCCTTAACCGCATTCTTAGACGGCTCCGCTCCAACCGGCTCAACCATAGACTGTCAAAAGAGCGGTCAAAAACCAGAGTCGCTTTGGTTTGTGGTCTCCGGTTTTGAAGTCTTAACTTCCACATTTTTGACGTTTTGGACGCCGCCATGTTGTTCTTCCTCAAATGGACGCGACCATATTTGGACAAGAGGGCTTATTCTAGTGGGAGCAAGCTGTCAGTCACAGGCCAGACTTACACTAGAGCATGCCCCGCTTTAAAACCTGCTTTACACTAGGGGTGTCGATATCCACACGTGTGCACGGATAGCAAATCATTACCGTTTAGAAAAAAATCAATAACCGTGTACATGTCAACGTAATAGCTGAAATGGGGGCCTTCGACATGCAGCCCTTGTCAATTGTTGAAGACAACGTATTTTTAAAGCTAATGAAATATCTAGAGCCAGGCTACAAAGTTCCCTGTAGAGCGACAGTTAGCTCGAGGGTGTCAAAGCTCTACCAAGACTTACTTACTCAGGAGAATGATTCGTGCACTCTTAGCGCTTTGATCAATAAACATTCATCCGTTAACTACTTGAACGGCTTTGAATTAATTGGATTGAGGTCCATGAATGGAGAGACGCAGCCCTCTACTGGTTATACAGCGCAACTGCGATCAAAATTCATAAACAACGTGTATACGGTATTTTACAGCCCCGTGTACACGTGTAGAATTCTTGTAAACGTTGACACCTCCTGCTTTACACCAAACCGCACCATCATTTTTGAAGACTTTTGATGGAGAACATTGAGGGAGTGTGTCAATGTGAAGTCGCCCCCTGCTGGCCATCAGAAATAACGCAAGTATTAGTTAGGCGCTTTTCAGAACTTGAGGGTATGTCCAACTCTTTTATGCCTCACAGTAATTCAATAACTCGACACGGTTGCCTAATGTGGAGCTGGTGCCCGGCAATCATGGCGGTTAAAAATAACGCTGAGAAAAACAAGGAGCGGCAGTGAGGCAGGGCCACCACGCTAATCCTCGAACTGCACGAGGTTGAGGAGGGTCCCAGCGGCGCAGCAGGGAGGTTTATTGTCTACCTGCCATGTCGCACTTCGAGTTTTCCATTAGCTCTTTGACTCTCGCAGGAAAACAACCCGTCTGGCACGCAAAGCTTGACGGGACTTACACGTCCTTTCCTGGCTGGATCATCTTCACAAATGAACGCAACTTTTTGGGGTTTAAAAAAAAACGAAGCTACACCGCAGTTGCGTGGCTTCAGCGTCGTCAGCTTCCGGCGTTTTGCGGGATGGCGTTTAATGTCCCCGACAGCCTCTGGTCACATGATTCCAGGGATTAAACGGTTACGGTTCTCATATTTCTGGATGTGTTTTGCTCCATTTCATGCGGCAGCCATGCGAGGATAAAACGATATTCCATGCATTTTTTTTTTTCTATACAGAACCCTCACCCGTGGTGTGATTGTGGTTCCACGTCTTGGGTTCTGGTCTGGTTGTAGAGTGTCGGCCGTGTCCAGTAAAATATGTTCCAGATGGGACGTTGTATCTCAACATGGCGGGGGAAAGTCCTGGTCCTCAACCGCTGGACACGGGCGCGAGTCATCGGCCATAAAAGTAGCGATAGAGTTTGGCTCCGCTCGGCGCCCTCTCCGAGCTGGGTAGAAGCTTCGATTTCGCTTGTCGCTCGATGCACCGCTGGTCGGCCGCGGCTACAACCGGGTGTGTTTCTTCCTCCCTCGGCTGGAGGCGTGTGATATATGGTTTGTCGGGTTTCCAGCATATTTGAGTCGGGTTTGACGTAAACTGTGGTGTTGTGGCTCCTGCCCAGCTCCTTTTTCCCCTTCAGCTTCACGGAGGCCTGAGTGCTTCCATATGCCGGCTTCGACTGCAGAGGGCGCCGCCGGGATTTCCCGCTCTGCCATGTCTCTGTCCAGGTGCCGCACTTCCACACTTCTGCGTTCTGCTTTTTGTGTTACGTTATCAATTAATATACAGATTTTTTATTTTTTTATTATAGTATATCTGAATACGGGCGACACGGTGGTGCGGTGGTGGTAAGCACTGTTGCCTCATAGCAAGAAGGTGGTAGGTTGGATTCCCAGCCTGGGATCTTTCTATGTGGAGTTTGCATGCTCTGCGTGGGTTCTCTCCGGGTACACTGGCTTCTTCCCTGTGTCTACATGGGTTCTCTCCAGGTACTCCGGCTTCCTCCCACCTCCAAAAGCATGCTGAGGTTAATTGGCTCCACTATATTGCCCGTAGGTGTGTGCGAGTGTGAGTGGTTGTCTGTCCTTCATGTGGCCCTGCCATGAGCTGGCGACTCGTCCAGGGTGTTTGTACCCCGCCGCTCGCCCCTTGTCTGCTGGGATCGGCTCCAGGTACGACCGCCACCCGTAACCGGAATAAGCGGAAGGGATGAGATGAGATGAGATCTGAATCCATTCAGAGTCGTCCTCATCCGCATTTTGATGCATGTAAGAATCTTTTTTTTTTTTTTTCTCCTCCCACCCCTGTGTTTTATGTCGGAGAAGAAAACATGAAAGTCAGTTCTGGGTGTTGGGACTTGCTCCTGTAGCACTTTGTAGTCCTGCGCCAAAACGGTTCAAAAACTGATTGACAGGCGCGTGTCGACATCACTGGCCGAACCTGGCTGGTTCATGCTTGGTGCCTGGCGAATCGTGTTTAGCCTTAGAGGTGGAGAAAAAAGTATGAAATTTGATATGATATTACTCACTAATTGGACCTTTTTTTTTTCCCCAGCATGCATTTTGTTGACTAGGCGCACAATGGCGATTTAAAAAGGGGATCTTTCCTTTCAGGTGGGCTCTCAACTGTGTCAAAAAATAAGTGGCGTCCACATTGTTTTTGCACAGGTCAGTGTGGCTCTGATGCGGCCAGGCTTTTAATGTCTGAAGGGTTTTTCATTGCTGCATGTTTCCAAAACAAAAAACAAAAAAAACAACAACAAATAGACCAGCAACGCAAAAGGATGGATGTCGTGGAAGTGCTGCACTGCAACAGCTGGTTGCAGGTTTCCCGGGCATTTCGCCCAGTTGGGGGCTGTTACATTTTTTTCAATGCATCGGAAAAGCAACACATGCAGTAAAGACCAAAAATATCAAATGTATTTTTATGTGACACGACTTGTGTGATAAATATAGCGATAGTCATCCGAAGCTCCCTCCACGAATGCAGATTTGTGCTGGATCGTAGCCGCAGCTGCTATGGAGTCGTCTCGTGATTTTTTTTGTTTTGTTTTGTTTTTTTGTGTTTTTTTTAACCCATTCCGGGAGTCAAACGCCTTTTGCTTTTTAACGCCTCGCGGGTCAAAGGATGTGTGAATCCGATGAGCGGATATTTCTTTTCCAAACAGCCTTTCAAGACATTACCGATTCAGTGATGCGTGACGTTGCCCACAAAGCCCCTGGAACAAGAAGATCACGGGACACAAAAGGCGTTTCATTGAGCTTCTTAAAGTGTCTTTAATTCACTTGGCAAAGTGCAGTGGATAGAATGACAGTGGGAATGATAGATTAAGGCGCGGGGCAACTGTATTTTCCGCGGGAGTCACGGTTGTGTGGCCCTTTTTCTCGGAATGTAAAGCAGAGGCTGTACCTCCGACTCAGACCTTGTGGCATCGGCGCAACATAATACACTCGGTTTAGCCCTTTACCGTGCAGCCACTATGGCTTTGTGCGCTATGAATGTGGCTTTTATGCTGCAGTTTTGTTGATATTTCTCTGTGCGTGTGGGGGAGTGGAGTTTGGGGGGTGGGCGGGGGTGGGGGGGATTTTCTTGTTTTCTCCCTGATACTTGGCAAGACGATGTGGCATGCACTCTTGGCAACGTTGAAATCCCACAAAGTCTCACTCTGGGGGCCTTTGTAGCCATTCACGGGCTTTCCCCCCGTGATGGACAGGGAGCCCGGCTCTCCTAGGTCGCATCCCCTCCGCCTCAAAATGTGCCTTTTGTTGATATTTGTGGCTCGTCTCTTTCCCCGGGGTCTTTTTCACCGAGGTCGGATGCCGCAGGGCTCCAAGGGTAATTACTGTGACAGTGGAGCAGAAGTTAGGCTGGGCTACCCAGGTCGCCCAATCATGTTTTCATCATCGGGAGAATGTTTTTCTTTGGGGACGTAATAAATCCCCCCTTTGACATGCTGCATTTACTCTGAATACACACAGGAAGAAAGACCTCGGATTTTTTTTTTCTTTTTTCCTGGCGCTCTCTATTTTGCACCAGCGCTTGTAACAAGCTGAGGCAGATCATTGTTGCAAGTTCGCCCTGACTGTTTTTTTTTTTTTTTTTTAAAGGATAGGTTTGCACACTTAAAGCATTCCGCTGTGGAGGAATTTCACAGGTATTTGCGCTGGAATGTGGTTTCCGGCTGGACTGTTAGGGAAACCTAATAGGCATTACTGAACCATAAATTGTCTGATGAACATGTAGACCACTGGGAAAACATTGTGGAAGATCGGGGTCACTGGGGGGTACGGCACTAATCTTCAGCCAGTGACTAAAGCAATGACATCTTAACCAATATTTTGGTAAAAAAACAAAAAAACAATCGTAACTTGTCTATTTATTAGGTGTGCTTAGCTTGAACAGCAGTGTAACACAGCAGCAGTTCCTCATTTTTACTGAAACTCTCTGAGAGGTGTCGATCCCTTTCAATGGTTTTAAGTTTTGAATATTTGAATTTTTAACCCTAGAACACGAACTTTAAAATTAGAAACACCATCACTACCGTCAGGTGTATTTTACCCGATATATAATATCCTGGATAAAATATAGTTTTTCAATCAAAGTACAACACTGTATGCCAAATTGTAATACTCTTCTTTGATTTCCCAAGATACAATATCACATCAATTAAAAAAAAAAAAAAAGGTACCATGGGGGACCCTATAAAAAGGCATGAGAAGGTTCCAAACAAAAAAAAAAAATGATGGAGCCGGGAACTTGTTCTTGAAAATCACATGATCACCCGATGTTAGTGTCCAAGAGTTAATTAAAGTACTGCTGATCTGACAACACTCCATTTGTATGATTCATGGTACCAAGTAAACTGGCAAAGGAGTGGATATAGTGTATTTATACACTGTATATATATATATATATATATATATAATGCAAGGGCAAAATGTGTCCCAAGGGCCAAAACTGGACGTTCTCTATCGGCCCCACCTGGCCCGAAATGAAGGCAAAAAATAAATACATTTTAAAAAGTGATCCAAAAAAGGTTAATGAATCTTAATGGCATTGGTTCTATTTGACTCCAGTAGAGGGCGCTGTCTAAATTTAGTTTGGAATGAAGGAAATGCGTTGTTTTATTATCTTTTCAGCATCCCGATGGACACGCGAAGCTTTAATAAGCACAACGACAAAAATGTTTCGACAAGCCATTGCTCACTGTTGAAACATGAAGTTGAGCTGGTGGATATGTTTTACCAGATCCATGCAGTCATGACATCATTCATCACTATGTGGTCCCACTGTACCATGTGTGGCCCTTGTCTTAATTTATCTAAGCCAGCATGGCCCTCCGGAGAAAACTGCTCCCCACCCATGATATGTATACATGAAATATCCAGATATAGATGAAATCTGTGTCTCCAGCAGCCTAAAGAAAACACAAGAGGAACAACAGTTGATGCCCCTGCAGAGATAGTTTGTCATGCTGTTATTATTAGCAGAACAGGAGTAGAAACTTAATAGCCCTCCATAAAAAAAAAAAAAAAAAAAGAAAAAAAAAAAGCAGCACATGTTCCACGTTCCCGTCTTGATCCCTGTTAATGAGGGTTGGTGCGTCCCGCCCTGCCCCGGGCGAAGGAATGTTTCATTAAATCACACTCGAGGACCTGATGCTGGGCATGTGTGTGTCGCGCCCGCCCCCCCGAAGCACAAGCGCACATGTCGCACACGTCGCGCTAAAAAAGCAAGTTTATTTACGGCATCCGCGCCGATGCTGAAAATATATGGCTCCGTTTATTCCCGCGCGCAGAGCTGCTCGATTAAACGATGCGTAACGCGAGGCGATAGGAATCCGTCAGAGAAGCTCTCTATTATTATATCACCAGTTTTATCCGCATCAACGGGCAGTGCCGCTGCGGATAAAATTGGTTATTCACACTTTGTTCAAAAAAAATGACGGCACCTTTAACAAGAAGGCATCTTGGGTTTTTTTTTTTTTTTTGCAAACTTTACCCAAAGACGAGTGGCGGTTTCGTCCGCCCCATCTTGCGCCGAAACCAAATAATTACAAATAATTACATGAGAAAAAAACAAAACAAAACAAAAGAAGGCAATTCATCCCCTGACTGAATCTTTTATGAACATGTTTTACAGTGTAATTTTGGGATTAAACGGAATCCATTCAACACTTGTTACACACACGCACGCAGGCTAAATGTTCCGTGTAACAGTCGTCTATATAGGCTGCAATTAGGGTTAACAGCAGCCACCGCACAAGCTGTTATTGTTAACACGGCTTCCTCTCTTCCATATGGACTTTCCCAGGCAGCCCGGAATGACATATTTGATTACCTCGAGGGGTTTTTTTACGCTTTAATCTGCGCAACCTCTGAGAACACGATACGCCGCTTTCTTTGCCTTCTGTGTCCTTCCCGGCATGGCTTTGAGGATACCTGTGCCATCGGTGGCTATTTATGAGCGCGCAGGCACGTCCCTTTGTTTATGAAAAGCAACATCCCAATCGTCTAAATGGGTTAACCAGATTGAGTCATGGTTACGTAACAAGTCACTGTTGTAAAGTCCAACGCTGTGACGCTCTGGCCTGAGCATGTGTGTGCGCGGGATCTCAGCTGATGAACTGCAAACACACCTCAGCCCATCGGAGTGTTAAAAAGTTGGAGATGAATCGGCCACATTGTGCTCGCCCCGATCCCAGCCGGGCGTAAAACATCACAGCAGTGGGGGGGCGGAACGGGAAGCAGCCGGGCTTAAAATGTTTCACCGATACTCTTTATCTGTCCTGAAAGGTTGCACTTGTCGGAGATAAGAGTTAATGGAGCTAACAGTGCGCGGTTAGATTAGGAGCCTTTAAACAGATGGGAATGAGCACGGCGGCGTTATCAGCTGGCGGCAAACCGCCACTGCAACACCACGACCGGAGAACATTCCGCCTTTAACTGGAACCTGCCTGACATTTTTTCTGGAGGGGGGGGGGGTTCTCGAGTCATTCGCCATCAGACATTCCACACTCGCCAAAGCTTGTAGCTCATTGTCCCTGGTAAGATGATAGAGAATCAAACTGCATTTAAAGGGAAGTCGACTTTTTCAGGGAATAAAAAGTCATTCACGCTGACTGCATGTTGAGGGCCCCCATTTCAGCTATTAAGTTGTTGATAGCTTCACTCGGCGCCTTGTCGCGTTTGTTGGCTGTGTAGTTTTTTTTATGCTAGGCTGTGAAGCGCTAGCAGCGTTGTCAGCAGCAGTCTCTGCCTGCAGCTTGTTCGGGCGTCTCCATCGCAGGTGCTTCATCCTGCGCTGCTGAAATGAGCCAACTTGGTCTGACAAAGTGTAAAACTGAACTGCAGCTCCATTTTTTGCAAAAACCAAAAAATTAACTGCCACACATTGCGCCGCTTCTTACTGACCGTATGAGGATACAGTCAGATAACTGCACCCCTGAGAACATTTATTGTTGAGTTAATATTATCATCTTTAGCTTTCAGGCAGCATTTACACCCCTTAATACTTTATTGTTGGTGAGAAATGAACGAGGAGGAGAAAAAAAGAACGACGTGTCGTGTACATGGTTATTGATTTTTTTTCTAAACGGTTATGATTTGCTATCCGTGTACACGTGTGGATATTGACACCCCAATGTTGTTGCTTTATGGTGTCAAATGGAAGATGCTTCTTAACCAGTTCAGATAGCAAACCGTGCAGTGATATAATTTTCGACTTAGGAGAAAAATATGTACTATATACTTTTGTGTGGTTTGATACACTAACAGCATGTTTGGTACGTAGTATGTAGAACTTGAAGTTCACGTGTTATACTAGGAGGCGTCCCTAATATTGTGGTCATCCCACTCATATGCATTGGGGTGCCAAAATATTAGGGACACCTCTCGGGAGAACCCAGTACATTACAAATTATAGTCCCAGTAGTAATCACTCAAATATGTAAATTTCAAAATAAAACTCCTCCTGAGGGGAGGATTTATTGCAGGGCTGTTGCGTTCTATTATATGATGAACATGCAGCGGCTTGGTTGGTGTGTACATAATTAAGACAGTGGTGTGCTCCTCATCCAGCAGATGGAGGCATTGCTGTTGATTTTTCCCAATTTTTGATTTTTCAACATTGTCTGCAGGTCATTTTTTTCTTTTTCTTTTTGCTATCCAGTCTCGTGGAAGTTTAATATGATTTGCATCCCGAGACGGCAGAAAAGTGAGTCGCTTCCCACTGGCCGTCTCTTACCCGCAGGGCTGTCGTGTTCGAAAGTCGGACGTGCCTCTTGGAAATGCTTCCGAGTTATAAAAGTTGTGGAGGGAGAAGCTCTTTTCCTCGAAAGCGCCGGATGATTCCAATGTAAACACCAATAAAAGCAGCCGTGCTGGGGGGAGACGGCTGTGTACCGTGCCGGCGCTCTCCCACAACAAGCTCCGTTTCTGAGAAGTTAATTCCATTAAAGTCGACAAAAGCCCGCTGCAGCCAGTAAAAGTTTGGGTGAAAAGTGGTGGTGGATGCACACGCGGACACACACACACACACAGACACACACAGACACACACACACACACACACACACACACACACACACACACACACAGCCTTGTGGCCAGTCAAGCATGATTTACATTTGCATAATGCTCTGCTACCGGGTAGTCTCACTATTGCCACGGGCAACAGTTGGTGTTGGAAAGAAATGCAGCAACACACACGTATGTGGACACACACACACACACACACACACATACACACAGCCATGTTTCCGTCCTTTCAGGGGACATTACATTGATTTTCATTAATACTCTGAAAGGTTTGCCCAAACCACAACCCTGACCTCACCTTAACCTCGCGCCAAGGCTTCACTCTGAGATGTGATGGTTTATGTTTGGAGGACCTGCTGAAAGAGAGGCGAGTCTCCACACTGTGACTGTGTGCAGGTGACAAACAAAAGACAAAAAAAAAATAAAAAATACCAGAAATAAGACGAGTGTCTTGGAAAGATGTTGGGCCATCACAAGTGTCGGGGAACGCTTGCGTAGATTCAGTCAGAGGGATGGATGACGCTCCTCACGCATGAAGGAGATGGCTTGAGAGCTTCACGCACGATGTGGTGACAGGCACATACACGGGGAAACATTAACAGGAGGCGGGCATGTGGGGGAGCTGGTGTGGGGAATCTGACAGGAAATAAAGCTAGAAACGGAAACAAAAGTGTGAACTTCAAAATAAAACAGGAAACGAGGTTGAGAAAGTCTGCTGCCACACACGTCGGACCACATTTGCTCGAAGGTGTTCGATCGAGACCAAGAAGGCTGCGACAATCTGATCCACACCACTTTCACACGCATCAAACTATTCCAGGGTGGCGGCCGGACCCCCCCAAAAAAACCTTTTACCACTAAAAGGCTTTAAAAAGATTCGACGTTTCTCGAATACTTTCCGTCTCGTCAACCCATGAACTTGCTAGTCCGCCGGAGCGACACTGAAGGATTCTTTCCCGTATGCACTGCGTCACCGGAATCGTTGTCGGCGCACAACTCGTGGTCAAGCTGACACCTAGCTAGCAAGCAGCTATGGGGGAAATCACACATGTGAAGTGGGAGGAGCCTGCCCACAGGACGCTGTCGCCGCCGTTTGTTAGCAAGTTTGGCTTTTGGATTCGTTATTTGATACCATCAAAATGGGGACAAGATATCGCAATTGAGTGTAACAGTAAAGCGGGGTACACATTACAAGATAATTAGGCTGGTTTTTGGGTCCAGTTGTCCTCTCCCGATCAAAGTCTGCATCAGAAGGCTCTTAAGATTATCGTTGCAAGTTCTCCTGAGGTGTGAGGTTTGTTGCGAGTGATTTTAGCCTCTAAGAATGACACATTTCCATTATTTACGATGGTAAATCCTGTAGTATGGTGGGAACACCGAGGGGAACCGAGCACGTCCCATGTGGATCGCCACGTGGAACGGAACGCTAGCCAATGAAAAGGAAGCGCGCTTGTTGAGGGCAGAAGCAAAACGAAACGGGGCACGGTAGCGGCGAAACGTGTCACCCAAAACTTACCCCGATGGAACGGACGAGGAGCCGAATCCGGCTGCAACATATAGACGTGCAGCCCACCTTCACGCCGTTTCCATGACGACCTGTTTTCTTATTTTTTTGTACGTGAATTTTCGTTTGTTTACGCTGAAGTCACATTCGACCACGCGAACTTTCACGCAACATATCGGGCTTTGAGAACCACGTCTGGATATCAGCGGATGAAACTGAGTGTGTGGGGTGAATGTGTGTCCGTCCTCCTCTTGCATGCACACACACCAAAAGCAAAACAGTGAACTTCTCCTCGTGTGCGTGGTCTCTCACATTTAGAAAATCGGTTAAGATTTAGAAAAACCTTGTATTGTGTTCCCCGCTTGAGTTAATGTCTGTCTGGAACACCGAAAGTTTGTCTTCACACAGTTACAGGATCGGTTCTGATTGATGGCAGCGTCCATATCTGCGATATTTTGGCGTTGTATTTGTATGATGCGGGGAAGCAGAGGCGCGTTATTCAGATTACATGCAGCCTTTAGTTTATTTGTATTGAGGGGAATGACCGGAAGCGTCTGCTTTTCCTTTGGCTTGTGGAGGTAAAAGGGATTTCATATGTCATCTGGTCTGGGAGCTCAGGAGGCTCCAGGAGGATCTTGTATCAAACGCACCCCAAATATGAGTTTTGCGGTCAGCGATCCTGGAAGGGTACAGAAAACCCACATTTGATTATGTTAGCCTGCACCCGCATGTCACACAGTCCCAAGTCTCTGTTCGGGACGCCCCAAAGTGACAGTTTACCCTGTCATGTGAGACTGCACCAACCATCAACGGTAAATCTTCAGGGATCTACAGTCAGGCGTTAGATCATCTTTAACGACCTGCCAGCATCAAACAACGTTTAACATCGTGCCTCGAACATGTGGAATGTATCGACTTAATGCGTCCCAGTGGAACCTTCTAATCCACACTGTATTTGCTGGAAAATCCTTTAATAAATGATAGAACTTTGTACGTCATGATGTTGAAAGGATTTTGCGAACGCATTGGGGAACCCCCCACGACCCCCCGACCCCCGACTCCCTCCTCCCATCATTGCTCATCTGAACCAGCTTTCCCACTGGTTCAAAAAACTCGCTCAAGCAAGCCAACTATTGGTTCTTGTCGGCAGTGGGAAAGGCGTTCAGATGCGGGATTAACGACCCTGCAATAGACTCGGGTTTTTCTCAGCGGCAAACCCCGCCCGCCTTCGTCTTCGTCTCTCGGATGTCATCCAGTCTGCGCCGAGTTTGTGTGGTTTGAAAGACAAAAGTCGAATGTTCGGGAGAGACAGAGTCTCCGTGGCCTTCGTGCTCCTCTGCGTTGTTTGTCTGATGATGATGTCATCAATGTGACATCACTAGAAGGAATAGAAAGAAAGATAAAACAGTCACGGAAGTTCAGCCGGGTCTGCTGGCGGCAGGAAAGGAGTCACTTGTCTATTGTTCCCTGTTTAAAAAAAACACGCTTTTAAAGGCTAGATTTAGTGTTAGTTACATTTTAACCACTCTGAGAAGTAGTTTGGTCCCAGTGGAACAATGATGTCATCTGGTGGGCGAGGCAGCAGGAGACCAGCAGGGGGCGGCCATTGTTTGTCAGCGCTATAATCCTGCAGCAGTTATCTGTTTTTGTTGCTTTTTTTTCCCCAACAATATGGTTCCATGTCGAGCTCATGGGGCATAATCAGAAATGACAAGTGCGAGCTCTCGCAACATGCGCTTCCAATTTTGAGCCTCATGCCTTTGCCACATCCCCGGCAAAAGGCTACTCGCGCAACACACACACAGTTTCAGACACTCCTCTCGGCTGCAGGATTCACTGAGGCCTCATGGCTTAGCGCTTTGAGGAGCGATAACAATCGACCTGAAAGTAAACCCCCTCCACCCCCTCCCCCACCCCCCATGTTAAAACCTAAGCACACAACGCACACTTTGATCCGGCTGAAGGGAGTTTTGGCGGAGCTTTAGGAGGAATGAAGCCTATATGGTTTTGGCTCCGGGCTTTCGCAGTGTTTACAATACAGTCACAGGACCCCTCTGTCTACTCGCACACATGGGGCAGACGCACATTCTCCACTTGCTGCGTTTCTACTTGTGTCGTGTTTGCCGTCATCAGGAAAGCGTCTCGTCATTATTTCGTATTAAATAAATCCTGTACATGTAGATATACGCAATGCGGCTTTGCTACTAGACTTTAATGCCGCTGCAGTCTATATATTCATAACTTAGACTGTGTAAAATCAGAAGACCGGCTAAATTGTAGCCAAAATATCCCAAATACGGAAGATATGCAATCTTGCACTGGTCATGTCATTCTGAGACGGAGCAGTAGTGGTCAGGGGTCATGGTCAGTTAACCGTAAAAAATAAATAAATAAATTAAAAAAAAACATTTTTAGAGTTTGAAACTGGCAGCAACAGTTATGGAAAAGTTAGTTTTTGCATGTAGGTAAAGTCCATGAATGCCTCTGCAACTTCCGGCACATGAGTCAGAGTTGCCGTCAGTCAGGAAGCCCCACCCACTTTTTTTCTACAATCGAATAATAAATTATACCACACTTAGAAAAATGAAACTTGTGTGATGAACACACCCCTGACTCGTCAGACACCATCCGTGAGATAAAACCATATGAAAAGAGCTTTGAAAGGAGGCGGGGATTATCACCTATAGGGCAGCCAACCACCGGGGGGCAGTAGAGATCTCTTGGTTCTACTTGTGGGGCGCCATCATGCTGTCTAGTTTATGTATAATTCTATAACTTATAACACTGTATGAACAGGACGGCTGTTGACTTGGGATGTAATTTAATTGGCTTGCATGTTCACGATCAGACACCTTTAACGGTGACAGATGTGACGTGCAAAAATGAACGAGTGCACGCACGCGCACACACACACACACACACACACACACACACACACACACACACACACACACACACACACACACACACACACAAACCCACATCGACATCATCGCCATCCTCCCAGAACTTCGTGCAGGCTTTCATAAAATAGGAAGTTTAGGCGGCGTTCGGATGCACTTTGGGCGAAAAGAACGCACTCAGGAAGTAGCCAGGTTAAATTATTTACATAGTACAAGTACACGTTTACAAAAAAGTACATGTTTAATGGGTGTATGGAAAGACTTAAACTGCTCATTTGGGCCTGATCATCCTGGTTGTTGGTTGTAAACTAGGTGTAATCTTAATATTTGGCTGCATGTAAAAAAACAAACAAACAAACAAACAAACAAAACAAAAACTAAGATGTAATTTGAGAATTTGTTCATCTGTCCGGCGACAACTGTCATGCTTTAGTTGACTCTTACGGGTCTCATGGTATCATATTCAGCCTTGTGTATGTAGGCCACTATGTTCAAACCCCTCCGTTAACACTTCGACTTTAAATGAATAATAATGTTGCGTTGTAACTTCTGTTTGTGTGAGGCAGCTGTTTTAAGTTGCGGTTTCGACTCATAACGTCCGCGTGTGTGTGATACTTTGCTCAAAGTTTGTTTCTGCCGCCCTCAACTGGCCAAAAATATGTCAATGCCATAACAAGCAATGATCATTGCAGTCAACGCCCACGTGTGACTTTAAATGGGATTCACTTTGGCAAGACACGACAGACGGATTTTGAGTGAATGAATGCTTAACATATGTGTGTGTCAGAGTGGAACCATGCCTCCTTATCAGGATCGGTGCAGTCTCGCTGTGTGTGTGTGTGTGTGTGTGTGTGTGTGTGTGTGTGTGTGTGTGTGTGTGTGTGTGTTCTACTAAATCTGCGGAGATAAGGAGGCCGCCACAGCGTTTAATCCCCAGAAAGTTAAACACCGCTTTTTTTTTTTGTTATCGGTTTTTGAAGAAAGAAGTCATACACTCACCTTCCTGTGGGACACATTGTCAGATAATATGTTGGGTTAAAAACCTGCTTTAGTTGAAATTCTGTCGGTTTTTCCACGCTTTTGACACTTTTCTGTCACAAAGCAGTACTCAAATCGATGTAATGATGCTGCGCGACGTTCACACAGACGACCGCTGTCAGCGCATCAGTCAGGATCTAGTCTTGTATTTAATGTTGCTGGTTTATTATCCTGGGCGGCCTTGTTTGGATACAGATACTTTTGACATCCGGAAACATGCAAATTCATCGTCTTTTCATAATCTTTTAAGAGTAAAAGTGCCAGAATTCATCAGATAGCTGGAAATGGATGTTAAAGTGAGCTCGCATGAGGTACTGATGGATGCTCAGCGCACTAGATGGCGCTCTGCACACTCTTCAGTTTGGAGAAGCCTGAATGAATTATCAACTCATTTTTGCTTGTTTAAAAACCTCAATTCAATATCTGTTTGAGGCTCTCGTTGTTTCCCATATTTCCACCTCTTTTTCCTGCCGTTGCTGTGCGTCGGCTGGAGGCGCAGGGGATTTTTTTTTTTTAAATATATAGGATAGAAATAACGTGCACGTGAAAGGTATTAAGTCAAATCACGAGATGTCTCGTTTTCAGTCGTTGTTTTACCGTCTTAACAGGCAATGCGCGAGAACACTGCCAGGTTGACTCAGGACACATCTGGAGTCGCTCCTTTGTTCTGAACGTCAGTTTCCCCGAGAACAAATCCAGCGTGATCTCAAACACTCAGCGGCTATTCTCACTTTCCATGTTATGATCTCCTGACACTGGCTTTCCATATCGTGTGTGTGTGTGTGTGTTTCCTCTCTTCTGGCTAACAATGCTGCTCAGGAAGTGCATCAGGATAAGGGCCAGACTGCCAGGCTCTCTCTGGTCACTGCATCCAGCTTTGGGGGACAGTTAAGTCGGTCCTGCTAATCCCACTGAAGCTAGCCGAGTCTTGAAGTGACCGTGAAAGGGAATTACCTCGCCAGGTGTGTTCAAGGACCACGCAGCGATGTCCCTCTCGCTGGTGAGTGCTGTTGTGCCTCGTCATTTTCCATAGCGGGTGGTCCTGGTTTCGCTTCTGCTAAAAGGTCAAGCCAACTCACTCAAGGTATTCTTAGTTAAACACTGGTTAGACGCTGGTGGCACTAGATTGTTTGTGTAAAATAACATCAATTTTTCAGTTTCTTTTCCAGATTGATTTGACACATTTCATTTCGGCGAGCTCTGAAAGACGTTTTTCAACTGTCCAATCATCAGTTAGCATGTTAGAGGAAATTTCAAGTCCTCCGAAAATTCCATCCAGTGTAGGGAAAGACTGAAGATTTGCAGAATATTAACCGAGAGCTATATCATTAATGAGTCATGTGAGTGATTTTGTAATGAGATTCTTTTGGATGTACAAAATGAGGCCTTCCTAGACCCACCCTCCTTAATTTTCCGTGCAGATCTTGGTTTCCATGACCGGAATGTGATGACAAATTCTCGCTGGTGATGTGGCTTTGGTGGCATTTCCTACACGGACGGGGTCATTGTTCAGAAGCCTATTCTGAATTCTTATGCTTTGTTAGGGTGCCGTAAATGTGAAATCCCGGTTCAGGGGCTTCACCTGAGACATGATTCATTTTGTCACGGCGATACTTTTCCATTTGTACGTGGAAGTGTCGGTCTTCGGTTTGTCCGAGCGGTTTTATCACTTTATGGCTGCAGAGGACTTTCACACTGCTGATTGTCTGACAAGGGGGGGCTGCCCGCTCACTGCTGGAGGGTGGGTGGGAGTGGGGGGGCGTCCATGTCTGTCATCGTCTCTAATGCAGCTGGTTTGCCTGTTACATAAAAGAGAGAAAGATGAGAAAATTCCAGGCCTCTTTGAGTAAGTAAGCTTCGTTCGACCCGCAATGGTTGCAGGAGTTCACCCCCTGAACCCTGGACACACAGTTGGCATACATGAAGGAAATACGTTCTGCTTCAGTTCAGTATTTTCGCTTTCACCACTGACCATAACCTTGGCAGAGCGCGTAGATACCAGATGGGGACTGAGGACAGAGGAGCATCTTTTTTTCTTGAAATAAATTACTTAGATATGGCACATTTGTCCTTTATTCACTCTGTGAAGTGAAGTGTGCTGACCAATCAGTGGGCTGCGGTCGGTCCAGCCCCGCCCTTTCGGTGTGCAAAGTATCTCAACAGAGGGAAGAACCGAAATCAGGAAGATCTCTCGGTATCCTCCACATCTTTTGACAATCGTAGCATGACAAAAGATTGTGTAACTGAGGTTAACTGCTGTGTGGAAAAAAGGGGGCTTTACAGCAGACTTCATGTGTGTTCCTGCAGGCTGTTTTTCGTTTTTTTTTTCAACAAAGTGACGAAAGACAAAGCCAGCCATGCATCGCACCTTCATGCCATGTCATCGCCCTCCGCTTGCATCAGGTGAATTTCTGCCCTTTTATGAGGCAGCTGACGATTGCTCGGAGGCCTCTGGTGTTTGGGGCCAGTCGATAACTGCCGCTCGGAAGGTGAAATGTCACTCTGGCTACTCTGTGATGTGTGCCGGGCGCCCCTGTAGAGGAGGATTAAAGGTTCTCGGCGTGCCGGAGCCTCCGATCTCTTCAGAATGTCTAAATAGAGTTCAGATAAAGACAAAACCACCCTTTTTGCGGCACAGCCGGGGCTGGTTGAACCTGTGCGCAGCTGCTTCATGCACGCGATACTGTCAAGAGTGAAAGCAGTGGGGAGCCAAATGTGAAGTGAACCTTGAGTTGACAGCATCTTGTAAAACTTGCATCCTTGGATCCGCAGACACCTGAGCAAAACAAGAAAGTAGCACTGTTGCTAGCTTACCTAATAGAAGGCCTTCCGCTGCTGTTGCCCACTAGTTTCGAAGTGTTGAGGGTTCAGAGATGCTCTCCTGCCTCCTCGGTTGTAACGATGGTTCATTGAGTAACTGTGGTCTTTCCATCAGCTGGGACCAGTCTGGCCATTCTCCTCTGACCACTGACCCAAGAGAACTGAGCATCACTGCGTATCTTCTCTTTGTGGGACCATCCTCTGTAAACTCTAGAGATGGTTGTGTGTGAGAACTCCGGTAGCTCAGCAGCTGCTGGGACACTCAGATTCTCCATTCAGATCGAAATCATGCGGATCGTCTCGCTGCATTGCCTAAATGCACCGACTTGCTGCCAAGCGTTTAGCCGATGAGATGCTGATGTGAACGAGCAGTTGAACGGGTGTACCTATATGGGACTCTTACTGTTCTCTTCTTCTAGTTGTGAGCTGATATGTTTGACCCAGTCATCAGAAAGTCTACCTATTTCAGAAAAATATCAACAATAGAAAAAAAAGGGACCAGAAAGTAGAATGTAAAGAAGAATGCAAAGTTTGAAGGGATTTTTTTTTTAGTTGCAAATGACATGCAGCTGAAATCTGAACTGATTAGCGTTTTTGCGTCAAATTGGCTTTGTGTGGTTCTTGTGGGGATACGTTGAATGTCGTCATTGAGTCTCGTGTCCTAAATCCATTTGTTTAATAAAAAAAAAAAAAAAAGGAACATTTCTTTTTTTTTTTTTTTTTTGCATTTCTAAGTTATATTGGACATTTATGACACCAGAGCTGTCAGTCAGAATCAGAGCAATTTTTACTTCTGTAAAAAAAGATTGCAGATTCCCATTTTTTTCTGCTGCAGGGCATCAGACTCTCTTAAATTCTTTAACACTTTTAAGACTACTAACTAACTAACTAACTAACTAACTAACTAACTAACTAACTAACTAACTAACTAACTAACTAAAAAGCATTCTGTCTGCTGACTTATGACAGATCTGTGTTCTCTCCCCAGTGTGTTAATGAAATGAGCTTTTATTTAATTCCCACGTGGCTTCCTGCCATGTACTTACATCCAGCCGGCTCTCACAAACTGTGCGCCAGTCGGATCAATAGTGGGCGGGGCCGGAGATAATAGCATGCATTAATCACAGCCACTTTGTCGGGGGGCAAGACGACAACATTCGGTATGAAGACGCGGCTGCAATTTTTTTTTTTTTTTAATCAGCTTTGACGGTCCTTGTTTTTTTGTTTTTTTTAATTTGTTCTGGCTCTGCGGCAAGTGACGAAAAACAGACATTCTGCAGGAAATGCTGACCGTTATGGGGGAAAATTGCGGCCGTGCTGAGAGAGAACTGGCTGTCTGATGTAATTTAGGACGGGCCAAACCTCTAAAGCTCGCTGCTAATGACGGCAGATACGGGACAGGGTCTGGAGTGAGCTGCAGTGTGGATGGGGAGGCTGTGTTGTGGCAATGCCTGTTGAATACTAACTAGTTGCAGTCTTTTTTTTTTTTTTTTTTTTAATGACAAACTAATAGCAACTTGGTAGAGCAGCCTGTGAATTATTTGACAGGGCTTTTAGAATAACCCCGCATGCGACTGATGGATAATATCGAATTGAAGCAATGAACGGACAGCGCCAGCTGGGACCATATAAAGGCCATCTCTTTAAAACCAGGACCGGCCTCTTCCCCCTCTTCTTCTCCCAGGAACAATGACCCTAAACAACCCGACCCCTCCTGTCTGATTTCCTAGAATGGACGACGGACCTGCTGCTGCCAGACTGTGACTTGAAGCCAGCCTATTGTTCAGGCTGCGGCGAGGCAGGAAGTGCGCATGATATTGCCTCTGCACTTTAACAGCGCATCCCTGACCCCAGTATTGTGTTATTATCGAAGAGCATTACAAGCTTGCGTTAAACCAGGAAGCTGCTACTTTGGGTTTAACTTGACCATGGCGTCTATGCCCCAAATGGCCGGAAAATGCCCGCAAAATGCTCCCTCGCTGGCTGGCTGCAACCCTAACCCTAACCCATCATGTGTGAATCCATAAAAGACACAGTCTTCTGGCTTCAACCAACAGTTGGAAAGTCACATCTAAAAAGTGTGCCTATGTATTTGAGACTCGTGTTCTTGCACTCCTGTTTTCTGTGTCTCAGCTGTAATTTGTCAGTGTCCGAAATGACGGCATTAAACGATTATGGGCAGCTTTTGGGGAAATATTTGTATGGACAGTTGCGCATCATCTTTTTGGGGGGGTGGCAACTGGTTTGGGACTGCCCTTAAGATGGCTGACCCTCCAAGAGGATGCAGAAGAGGGTAAACTCCTGCGGGAAATATCTTGTAAACGACTTGGCGGCTATATGAGACATGAGGGAGCATGCTGGCAAATTTAATGATTGTCTGTATGGATAGCTTGAGAGGAATCATATGCTTGTTTGTTTTTTAGTTAGATTGACTTGTTTTGTAAAAATTGCGTCAATCTTACAACTGGGTCAAACTTCTAGCAAATTAGCCATGCGTGCTCGTCGAGTTGTCCCGCGTGTTTGGGGTGTTGAAACCTGCCGGACATTCGCAATCGCTAACAAAAATACAACCACAGCAGTTGAAGGAAACTCTCATTTTGTCCTACAAAACGTGACATCGTGTGTGCCTCAGCCGTCTTTTGTCCAGAGCCCAGTGGGCCGCGTGTTGGGCTTAAAGCTGGCAATTTTGGGTGTAACACCTTCAGAATCGGAGCAGGTTGTGGAAATGGGTCGGCCACAGAAAACAGGAAGCAGACAAGAATACACCCAAACAGGGCGTTGGGCCAATCCTGCGGTGTTTTTACCAAAAAGCCAGAGGCTTCCCTCCATCGTTTCCCTGACAGGAAACAAAGAGGGGAGATTCCTGTGTGGCCACATGACAGACAGAACAAGGTTGGTCTTTATTGTTCCACAAGAGCGTTCTGCTGCGGTGATGTTTGCCAGAGCACACAGCCAAACATTCTGCCTCAGGTCTGATGAGGAATAGACTCGTGATGACTGCACATCGAGGCTTTTTAATGCCACACCGGTGAAACGTACCACTGTAACACAGGATTCAGATTAGCTTTTAAAGGCATCGGTTTTGATGCGGTTAAGGCGTTTAGCCTCCGACTGATCGAACATGGGAAACTAAAGATGCAGTTCAAAGCTCCACTGCAGTCACTGAGGTGGTCTTCAGCCTCAACACTAATTGATCACTCCGAATGCGTGCCGGCTTCGAGGCGGGACAGGCCATTTATGATTGGTTCGAGACTGGTAATATTCATTAGAGCCCCCCTGACAGCGACAAATGTGCCGGCGTACTCTCACTGCACAGCTCCGCAACACACACGCTCAGTTTCTGTATGAGCCATCAAAACAAAATAATATAGTCATGATTCCATCAGGAAAATGCCACAATCGGCATTTGATTGTAATCTCTGACTATATTGTTACCGCACTCAACACATCCTATATTTATTATGCCCACCGCCCAAGGCAACGCCCCCCCCTCCCCTTTTTTTACATTAAATTAGAGACCCTCCTCCCTTTTCCATCACTATAAGTGCCTCCTTCTTTACCAGACGGCTCTGCTCGACCCGTCCCACCTCCTCCCACGTCTTCCCTTTTCCTCGTCTTTGTCCGCATGCTTTGAATGGAGGAACCTGCAGCATCCAGCTGGGGGACAGCATGAAGGATGGAGGGATGCGGTGAGGATGCCGGGCAAGAGAGCGGACCTACACTACACTTTTAGGGGAACTTCTACGTACTTAAATTGAAGGAAAACGCATCCTCCCTTGGATCGGATCAACAACCACGCTGGGATTCTCTTCAAGAATAATAACCAGGTCTTTGGACATAGCTTTTGAAGGACAGAATACAGAGGGAGGGCAGGCAAGGAGTAAAGAACAGCCGCGGCGGTGATACGGTAGAGGTCGTGAGGAGGTTTCCCGGAGAGGATGGGCGGTCTTGGCTGGTGTCTCGCCACAGTCTTGAGTTGGGCAAAATTTTTCTTCCGCTGCATCTTCCCGTTTTGGAAACAGAGGAAAAGCAAAGACAAGGTACAGTTTTCCCTGCGCGTGTCAGGTGATTAATCTAAGACGCATGCAGTTGCCCGTTAACTGATGCATTTGGTGTTGGTTTGCTATGGTTTCCAGTTTGAATCCAACACATAAAAATTCTCCAGGAACATGTCATGTAACATGAGTTAGCCGGGAATCAGTTGTGACTTAGCTACGTTGCTAGCTATGCTAGTAGTGTTTGATGCAGGCTTAAATAACTCACGATGTTATGATGCTAAGAAATTTGGTCCATGGCACCGAGAGCATAAACCTTACTGGCTTTTCTTCTGCCAATGCCGTTGATATTTTTGCGTGAAATGTCTCAATGGCTATTAGCTTGAATTAGCATTACAAGAGGCGTTCATGTCGGTCTTGGGGTAACTTTTTGCGATCTCTTGCCTCCACTTCCACTGTTCAGCATTTTTTCACGCGTGAATATGTGACAAACTGATGGGATTTTACCTCATGTGAGGTTGTCAAATACTGACATACAAGGGACCCCTTTTGTATATGTATGAGATGCAGCTTTTATCGAATTCCAGTGTAAATTCTGATGCATCGATATGAGACACTTGAGGAACTGCTCAGTTATTCATGTGCGACCTTGATAAAATAGCGCATTTTAGTCTTGTTCCAAAACCTATGCAATAGATTTTTGTGTTTGAATCTAACCAGACATACCAAAGGGGGACTTGTGGTGGTCTAATACTGGCGAGGCTGGTGTGACATTGCAGTGAGTAGGGAGTCTGCTACGTTTAAGATGCAGGGGGACTTAACAAAGACTCTGCGTTTGACGTACTGAGTGGATTTTTATTTGGCTAACTGGGATGAGGATAGGCCGTGTGTTTTGTTTTGACGCGAAAATTTTTGAGAATCTTTTGAACGCTAATATGCTAACCCCAACGAAAGAAAGCAAACATATTGAGCATTATACCTGTTAAACATTCAGACACTGGCTCACATTTTATGATTTATCTCAAAGAACCACCGTTTACGATGCCTCCAGTGCTTACGATTCATTTAGCAGGTGTTTTTATCCAAGGCGACGTACATCTGAGATGCATGTGCCCACCTGCTCACCGGGAGCGATTAAGGGTTCAGTATCTTGCTCAAGGACACTTTGACAAAGACTCTACCAGAGTTCGAACCGGTGATCTGGACGGCCACTCTACCCACAAGCTACAATGGGCCTCAAGACTCCTCGGACTTGGTATCCACTGTGGTTTAATAGTAATTTAGTAATCTTTGTTGCATTGACTATGATCAACCAAAACACCTAGTGTAACCTAGTGAATTACAGCATCTAAAGCAGGATGTGTAAAGCACTGAGGGAGGTCTCTTGCATTAACCAATCCCCAGAAGTTACAGTGTTTACATCTTCCACTGCCAAGAGAATCGTGGGTGTATTTCACAATTGAAATATTCGGATTCTTATGATGCATCGACATTCACGGGCCTTACGTCAGCGCGGCGGATGTGACGGGATGGAGCTGTAGGTTAACTCATGACAAGTCACTCCATTGACTTGGATTGATTTCTAACCCTTACCCTAAACTTGACCTAGCCATAACTCTAAATTCCACCATACCCTTAAACTTACCCCAAACATAACCCTAACCTTAGCCTAGCCGTACCCTTAAACTCAGCCTAACCCTAACTTTATCTTTACACTGAACCCCAACCTTACCCTAACCTTAGCCGTAAATGTAACCTTTCCCAAACCTTTACCTTAAACTTAACCGTAACCCTAAACCAAGTATTCATGATTTCCATTATGGAGACTTGCTTTTTGTCCGCAGTGGGACACACACACACATACACATACCTGGATATTGCCAATTTGACCATTAATCTAATAAATGCGGCCCCTGCACACGTGCACAAAGTACTCCACACCCATGCTCACATTAAATTCGCCCTTAATTAAGGCAGACAGTGATTTCTGTCAGCAGCTGTCTGGCCGCGGACGCACTTATCATGCCTCTCAGCTCAGTTTGTGCACTTTCTTCTCTCTCAAATAAAGGCGGACGCCCTTGGTGCTGGTCGACATATGCTGGGACTATGTGGATGTTTTTTGGGAGAAATGTTTTTTTTAGAGTAGTTTAATGTGAATACTTGGCGATGCAGATGTAGGCAAGCCACGCGGGCCGCTTTAGACCTACAGGCCGTGAGCATCAGATAGAATGCGATATGGTGCCAATCACGGTGGCTTAATAACACAGTGATCTGCGGAATGTACACGAAAAGAAAAACAAAACGAAAACAACAACTCCTCAACTGAAATTACTCTTGTTTTTGCGTCAGTACAGACACGCATGTAAAGGGCAAACCGGACGAGCGAGAAGGCCTCCTATCATGGAGGTGTATTATTGTTTGCAGGGGTGAGTGTGTGCCGGTGTTGATGCTCCTTCATCTCAGTTGCGGAGAACAGAGAACAGGGGAAAACGTGCTCCCACATGTGAGCGTTCTGCGGAGGGGAGGGGCCCGGTCTGTATTGTTTTCAACAGATGGAAGTCACGGGGGTGGGAGAGGGTGTGTGCATTTGTGTGTGTGTGTGTTGGGGGGCCTGCTGGAGTGTGTTCTTCCTCTCGTCTGTCAACAAGTGGACGCTCCCTTCTTGGCCAAGCCAGCAGAACACGCCCCCCCAACCCCTTTTTTTTTGCTGTTTACACCCTCACTCCTCACAATTACTATCTGCCTTTACTATCCGTCTGTGTGTGACATGTCTTTTGCGTCCACCGTTTTCCCGCGTGAAGCAGTCGTGGCGGGCAGCCCGTCCTCGTTCAAGGACGGCGACCTGACGCCGGCTAATCTCCTTTATTGCGCGAGCGCGGCTCGGGTTTAGGGGAAGCAGACGGCAACTGTCAAGGTTAAAGAGGCGCTAGGAAACAGATCCCACAAGCGATCTTATTAGCCTCTGAAATGCTCGCACCCTCCCTTTACTACACCACAAGCTCCCTCGCCCACACACAGCCGTGCGGTCCCGCCTGTAGCTAATAAGCTTGCGCTTAACAAGTGTCTGTGCGGTCATGGAGGCGGTGTGTGCAGCGGCCACCAGGGGGTGCTGCAGCTGCACCCGGCTGCTCTGTGGACTGTGTGTTGCACACACAGGGGATCATGCGCCGTGTTTCTGGGCTGTGCCAAAAAAAAAAAAAAAAAAAAAAGGCAATTAAGACTTATTATTTACTTTTAAATAGTCATGCAATCAAATCTAGTCACCAAAAACTACCTGGGATATATCAGTGCTTGATTAGGTCTAACTCCTGTATGATTTTGAGCGTTTCATCAGTGTTCAGTCCATCTAGAGGAGCAGCAATCAATTACTAAATTGGTTGTCAGCTATTAATTTAGTCTTTGAATTGTTGATTCTTAAAATTTCTTCTCTCCACTACAGACGTCGCCATTTTCATGTGCATTTAAATTTAGAAAAAAAAAGGTTAGTAGAAATAGCAAAATTCCACAAAACGTCCTTGATGAAGTGAAGTTTTCATCTCAGCTGGTTAAACACTCCAATGCACATTTTGTGTTATGATCCAAAATAGCCTATTGAGCAGCGTTTTTGTTCATATAATGAACTCACAAACAATTATCAGTCCGCGTTCCCACTCGGCTTCACATTACCGCTGCAAACATTAAATCCGTACGCTCGAGTTGCCTGATTGGGTTTTTTTATGTTAATTGAATTACATTTGCCGGAGGAACAAGAGGGAAAAAAAAAAAAAAAAAATCTTTTGAGATTAGATGAAGCTCTGGTAGAATAAGATGTCTGAAATTCTGCATTGGAAATTCGCATTTTGTTTTTTTGAGCGCAACTTTGACAAGAAAGAAAGATTTCGACTTTTTTGCAGCGATGCAGTTTAAGAATGTTGCAACTATGATGGCCGCACATTCATCATTTTGTTGCCTTAAACTCCCGACAAAGTTTCTCTGTTTCTCAGACAGATATCCTGGATGTGTAGGTGTGTGTGTGTGGGTGAGTGTGTGTGTTGCTTGAAGGGGAGGATTAGATTTTGAATAGTTTTCTGTCTAACATGGTCTCTTTTGGTGAGTTTGTCTGTGTGAGGGTGGCCTGGCCTGCAGGAAATAGCAGGGGATTAATCCTCTGTGCCACTGGGCGAGTGTGTTTGCATGTTTCTGTGCGGGGGTGGATTTGTGTATTTACGTAGCGCGCGCGAGAAAGATGTGTCGATGTCTGCGCGCCAATGAAGAAGCGGGCGACTGTCGGTGGGTGTTTGTGCATGTGTGAGCGGAGAGGTTGCAAGTTTAAACCACGTGTGTTTATGTTTTTTTGGGGAAGTGGTGGGCCTGGTATGTGAACGTCTCGCTGCGTGACGGAATGATGGATCCCTGAGTGTTGTGCAGCCCAGCGTTGGGTGTGGAGTGTGTGCGGGCGCGCTCGTGGTCGGCTCGTCCGCTGAATCCGCGCCTAGTTACAAAAAAAAAGTGAGAAATGATTCAAACTGACAACGTTGGATAAATTTAACAAGAGATGCCGCTGATTTGATTGGGCAAAATGCGGTTTCATCATGTTTATTTGTTAAATAGATTTTTTTTTTTTGTCCAAGAATTTGAACAATTTCTCCCCGTTTGGATTCAAGCGCGACATCAGACTTAGATGCTTTACAGTAAACGGTGAGATCTAAATGATCTTTGCATCCTCACCTTCTCCGCGCTATTAAAAAAGAGCAGCTGGCTGCGAGAGGCTGCATTGAGGTACACGCTCATGTTCTGGACTTGGATCTGGACTAGGACCTGGACTGGAGTTGATGACATGACTCATTTGTGCTTGACATCGTTTAGCGAAATTCTGCAGGATTGCACTGGTTTATTCAGGTGGTATTCTTTGTTCTTTTTTTTTTTTTTATTAGTCTTAAGTCTTCAACATGACGTGATGTTTCGGACTGCAGATCTGAACTGTCAGATGCAGCAGACCTCGATAAGTCTCCTCCATCCATAAGGAATCAGCATTAGCTGGCTGGAAAGATAATTACGATTATTGGAACGTTCTGTTACGGCATAATACTGAAATAATGTAGCAAGTTCTTCATTATCCAGATAATTGATACAGTAATTTGTCCTGCATCGCCAGTAGTCAGGTGTCAAAATCCCAGAATTTTCTACAGCCACATTACAGATGTCAGTCGCAGCTGCGGTAGCTTGAATTTCATTGTTTTTAATTTTAAGTTTGGTATTTTGTTTCCCCCCAAATTCACCAAGGTTTGATGGCTAATCTTTCCCAGAAAGCCCAGGGCCCCCCTCTAAAGTCCACAATTTTATGCTTCATACTTTACTCCAACCAACAGTCGCCACTTTGTGACAAAGCGGATAAAGAGTCATGCATGGGGCTAACAGGGTCACTGATGAGCAGTGAGAACTTAATGAAGCAGCTTCTACTTCCTGGCCCCTCTGTGGGTTTTTTGTCTGATGTAAAGAGGAGGGGTGACTGGTGTCGGGGGCGGAAGGCTAGGTGGGTCTTTCAGGACTACTTGTATTCAAGGCTGTTTGGGAGGGGAGGGCGAGAATGGTGCTGGCAAGTGTATCGGTATTCAATATGTTTCTTATTGACTTTAATTGGGCCTATAATTGCATTAATTAAATATATATATATATATATATATATATATATATATATATATATATATATATATATATATATATATATATATATATATATATATATATATATATATATATATATATATATATATATATATAATATATAATTTATATAAAAACAATGCAATCCCTTTAAACATTCTGGAATTAAACAGCTTTTCCGTACTTTAACATAAAAAAAATTCCATTCAAA